>UZAF01016516.1:35224-59929 GCA_900617895.1 Haemonchus placei
AATCATCTACATCCACTAAATTGCCGAACACGAAATCAGTTCGCATTTCGGACGATCTCCCCAGACGAAACGACTATGCTACGTAAAGCTATATGTTGCTTAAGTTCACTAGCAAATTGGCTCGGTTGAATCAATTACACGGTCAATCAGTTCAGATCATGTCGGCATTGTGGAGCCAACATTGAAAAATCCGACAGCAGCACTTTGGAAAAACACTATCGGAACATCTGCCCAGCATTTACGAAATGTGAGGGATGCAATCAGGTATAACCCTTCACTGCTTTTTTCCTTGCAGAAAAAAGTGATATGTCACCATTTTGAAGTGAAGTGCCTCCATTTCCAGGTAGTTTTGGTAATGTCGCTTGCGAGCCACAGAAGGAATGACTGCCTCGTTCGTGGCAACTATCGAACCTGCCCTCGATGTGGTGAATCTATCGAAAGGTCTTCGTTCCACCGGCATGTGGGCAGAAAAGATTGCCGTCGTAAGTCCTCTATCCACAAAATCAGGAGTTCATTTTTGGTATGATTCTGTGGCCAGAGCACAATTTGCAGTTGATGAATGCAATCATTCGAAGGCACAGCGCAATAATAATTTTGAGGTATCTATTTTCAGCAGTCCTTTGACACAGTGAGGAAAAAGGCTTCCTGAAAGTAGTGAAAATAGAAGTTGTACGGGATTGGCATGGCGGATTTTAGCTGTTACAATTGAGAGCTGTCTGCATGGAGCTAACCTGCCTAAAGTTGTCTTCCATTGTCGCCATGGGTCGGGACAATTGTTTGAACTTCCGTCATGGGTACCCTTGTGAGTGGTGCAGTCTCTACGACGCCACTGGAACTGGCCCGCTATGACTGGGCCATTCAACTGATTCAATATCTGAGCAACGATCTTGTAACAATTTATATCTAGGCCGTTTACTGATCTAACAGCGCCAGATATGGTATAAGAGGGACCCACAGATTTATCCCAGAGTGAGTGAGTATCAGAAGCCACTTTCATCATGAACTGTGCCTTTAAGTGTGCATGAATGTATTTACAACAAAAAAAAAACAATTCAGTAGTTATGAATATCTCTCTGGTGTTGAAAAGAAAAAGCTTTCACTTGCAGCTGTTGGAAGTTACGCAGCAAAGTGCCCCTTATGCGCTGCACTTGTACCTTCAGATGATGAGGAATCATGGAGGAAACACCTCACAAGTATGACTTTGCTATTCACTTCTTTGCTAATGATTTTCGATAGGTTCAGAGTTCACAAGCCAAAAAAAANAAAAAAAATCCTTTCGACCCATTTACTTTGGTCACTTGGCCTTGAGGTTTTCCAGGTTTACCACTTCATAACAAGCAACACAAATATCAAAATAGCCTTAATCTGTCGCACGAAACAGTCTTAACAAAATGAGATAATTCGGAGCATCTAGTTTTGGTTGAGTACTTGAGTGATAGCTCACAATAGCGCAAAACTAAAAAAAAACGCGAAAATAGGCGTATTCAATGGATCACAGGGCTTCAAAAAAGCAGCAAAAATAGGAGTACGACAAGAATGTGACGACAAACGTTTCGTGGAAGAGGGGAGTAGCTGTTCAAAAGTGTGAACCATTGCGTACAGCTGGCTACAGTGAACTGCCTGCGTGCATTATTTACGTCCCGCTGCCAATGTTGCAACCTTCACAACCTCTCGAAAGTCGCGAAAGCTCGTCCGCTTTTGGGTGTGAACGTCGGCGGAGCCGGTTTTGGGGCCCTTACTATGCCCAATCTTGTCCGTTTTCTTGAACCGACGGCATCCGTTGTGCTATTTTTGGTGGTCACAGGTTCATTCCAGGGAAATTTCTTAGAAATTATTTTTATCGTGACTTTTGCCTACAATGAGGTGACGTGAGGTGGAGAGGGGATTCTTCGTCGCTGTTTGGTGTAATCCCCAAAATCAAGCCGTGGAACTAATCTGATAAGGCAAGGCTGGTGATTTCATTGAATTTTCCACCATATCAACGAACGAAGACCCTTCTTTGTTTCGGCCTTATTGAGGACTTACATCTTGGATAGAATACCGGGCAACGTGAAAAAGTTAAGGCTAAGAAGAACAACATATTTAATTATCAGGATGTACGAAGACGATCTGCTTCAAATTTCGTGAAGTGCCGATTTCTTTTAAAACGTTCTAGGACTCTTCATCAAGATCCGTAAAAGGCCTTTTGTGTGCACATAACATATTCGCAGATTTCTTAATATCGCAGTCAGTTGAGCACTTCGAAGCTTTTCGATCTTCTTGTTTCCGGCTCTGAAGCTTTGAAACGGGACGTGCACAGAACTGCTCAGAAGCAACGTCAAGGCCAAATATCGAGTACGTGTCGAGTTTGGGAAAACAGTTCGGGAGGGAGCAACATATGTTATGCGTATAAAAGGGCACTGACCCCATTGTATGGGAACTCAATAGAGGCTTCAGATTCAAAGCAGGCTTTTGTAATTGACTCTCCCAAGGGGTCCACATTATGCACATAAGTCGATAGTAAGCATCCCTATCGTAGTCACAGTCCTTTGCCAAAGAGACGAGCAGTCTGAACGGTTCACGTACTGGTCATTCGTGAACCAGACCACATCAGACTCCTCTGCGGATGGAAACTAAAGTGATGACAATGCCAGTGTGAGATGATTGATTGCAACCATTTCCTTTCGATTTCCCTTGCATGCCTACAAAGCGAGAACAGTCATTATTGCCTGTTCATGTAGGCTTTCGCTGTAAACACGGTTCAGCACTGGCTGGCTTCCCGTTCATATAGATGATAACACAAGCGAAGTGAAAGGGAAAAAAACCCACAGATGTCACACATTGAAAATTAAGTTTTTGAACTTTTTATATATACCCAAACCATACATATAGCATTCAAAAATTACCTGTAACTAATAGACATCACACATAAGTACACCTGACCTGAGAAGCTCGTGTATAATAATAATCTCCAAATTCTAATAATAGACTTGGACCCTGATTTCATATATTTGCAGTGCAATGCAAGCATAATCCACGAAGAAGGATGTCGAATGATATCAAGAGAAACACCTTCAACAGCTTCGAGTCACTGTCGGAGGAGCACTGACGTTCGTCCAAAAGCTCCGTCTTTTTTGCATCACCTAATCATCTCTATCCTTGTGATCAGCACATGCCCCAGCACCACATCACGCGTTGCAACAACAGTGTCCTTGTCATTCACGTTCTTCAATAGTATTCTACAGCTCAGCTCACCCTTAAACCGTACATTTTGAATAAAAGTGCTACAGAATCCTACACATTATACCGTTGAAAACTTCTCACTTTTGACCGCTGGAGATGAGAGAGGAGGAGGCACAACGAAACACCTTCGTCCTCATCAGAGAGAAGACGCTCTTTCGAAGCGTCAAGCTCCTTAAATATTTCTACTTGATCAAATCGAACTATCTCATTTCCGCGACACTTGTATTATTGTAATAGTTTACCGATGGAAAAGACAAATAAGCGATATGTGACAAGGCGTTTTCAGACAGTTTCTTATCGAATTCTTCTGAAGGTTCTTCCTGTAGATCGCTTACAGACGAAAAAACGTACACCTAAATAATTAGACTAAGGTACGTCGGCTGCCTGGAAAACAACGACAACATATCAGAAGTTCCAACTTTCTCCACATCTTGGACCTAACATGTAACACCCAGACGTTAATAAGGTCCCTATTACCACCTTTTTTCACCCATTCTAAGACGAATGGAACTGATAGAAAATCATCAAGTTGAGGGCAAACAGGAATACAGAATTGGTGTGTGTGTGGTTTGTGTATGAGCATGTGCATGTGTATGTATGTATGTGTGTAAGTGCATGTGACCTGAGGTTATATGTGAGTATCGGGATAAACAACTTGAAGTGTTGATAGCCGAATAGAGGTGATGAAGGGCCGCAGAGAGTAGAAGCTACTGGATCTGTTACACCCTTCGCGTTGATAGAGGAACAGCCAAACATTGATGTGAGATGTAGTGCGACAGGATCATCTGTGGCTGGCGATGAGGGCTAAACATAGCTGATAAAGGCTCACAATGAGCGCCGAAAAGCAAAGCCACTAGATCTCAATCGTCTATCGTATTGACAGCGCAAAATTGATACTTTGCTATGTTAGCTATGACTGGAAGCAAGACGATTGCCTACACCTTCCCTGTTAACACTGGTGCAGTACAAATCTGGCTCATAAGGTGAAGATAGTGGATCGGACGAAGATTTAGATTCTGTCATACTACCAATGAAGCCTTGCCCTCCTGGTGTGGATAGTGGATCGGATGAAGATTTAGATTCTGTCATACTACCAATGAAGCCTTGCCCTCTGGTGTGTATCGTGCTCAAACTGAAGGCGCAATAAGGAATCACGTTGTTCCTTCATACTAGCTAGAGCTATCACGAAAGTTACCCAACTAACTGAATGTGGAAGTCTTTAAAAAAACGGCCGAAAAACCGAGTATGCTGCAAACTAAAGAAGTGCGGTACCAAAGGAAAAGTTTAAACCTCTACGATCAAGTACTATTTCTGTCAACTAAAACCAGAAGCAGCGGAATAAAGCTTCATAACTACAAGAGTCAGCGTTATCGAATATTGCTTCGTGGTGGCTTCGCTCATTTTGAGTGAAACTCATCATTTATAGCATATAGAATGTAGTTCCCACCCAATTCCACGATTTCTCTTTTCAAATAGCCTGTCATCAGAAATGTTGACTGTCCATTCGTAATTTAATGAGTAATGCTCTGTGTAACCGGGCATTCTGAGCTTTTAATATAGATGGAAAGTCCGGTGTAAGCCAAACGATCCCACTGGTATATGTCGAGGTTCACTAATCACTGTACAAAACAGTTTCTTTCGATCCATCATTAAGAATCACACCTACTCCCTAAACTCCAAGTTCTAAACGCACGATTGTGAACCATTACTCATAAATTCTTTCATACGATCGTTCAGTAGATTATAGAAGTGGCTTTTGTTATAGCGTCCCCAAGATGCGCTATGTGTACGTGTACCCACAACTGGTCAGGGTTGAGTTTTCTTCTACAAGAAAGGAATGTTATAAAAAAAACAACAACTTCTCTCTTACTTTGTTTGTAAAATGTCCACAAAAGTCGAACCATATTGTGACGAAAAGTGCCAATTCTTCGAAACGTACGTAGACAGGATTTGGTAGTTCTGAGAAAATGAAACTATGGCTCTTAAATCTTAAATTCAAAAACTTATCAACTATGAAGAGCTACCATGCATAAGTCTCCAGTGAATGGTGTGATGGTCAAACGAGACCGTATGCCCATCCCAAACAAGAGGATCAGTCAAGGAACGCGGTCTCGTCAATGTTGAACGCAATTCAGGAATTTGAACATCGCTCACTTTCGCATCCTCCTCAATATCTGAAATTTTCAGCTTCCCTATTCATATTGCCACGGTTCCTAGACTCTTGAAGAAAACGGAAACTATCACAATATTGCAATTACAGTGAAGATAGTGAACCTCGTGAAGTGTCGTTCAATAGCTGGATGACAGAAATCTTTTGATGTATGCGCTTTTTCAAGTATTTAACGAACACACCATTCATCTCTCCTTTTATCTAAACAGTCAACATGTAAAAGGAACCTCAAAATGATGATGAAAAAGAGGAGACCAACTTCGTAGGCTCCTACTCCACCACTTGTGGAATATCCGTAAACGGTGTTTCGATTAGGCTTGTGTCTCATGAGAAAAGGTTGCGCATATTCAACAAAGGCAGGCACATGCTCGAACCGAAAAGAGGCGATTCATGATTGTCAAAACCAATAAAATCCAAATAAGATTTTCATCTTACGGGATAAACTTTCTGCACATGTCCAGAAGAAGAAGGTGGAGAGCTGGGTTGTGATCACTGAACTCATGAAGGACATAATCCATAGAAATGCAATGTTCCGGTTTGTATGATTCCGAAGGAGCATCTACAGGAAGAAGATAACATTGCCCGTTGACCTCGAAACCATGTCCCACAAAATAGAAAACAGCTGCAAAGCAATGCATTTGCAACATCAGATTCAAATTTCAAATTCAGCAACGTTTAAAAACGGCAGACCATAGACTCCATTGCCCAAGAGCTTCCTGTATTCCTTAATGAGGTATTTCATTTCAACAAGAGTGAGATCAGCCAATGTTACCGTCTTGAACTTGAGATCCTGAAATCCCGAGATTTACGCTCTGCCCATTAGGAAGATCGGAAGTTGACTATGTATAGACCTAATAACGAACCTGCAGGGCAGTTGCTAACGTCTCAGCATCGCAAAGAGGGGTAGCCAGCTTTGGTAGGTGTTGGTACATGCAGTTGCTGATAATTAGGGCTACCTTGTCTGCAGCAACAAGTACTTCAGCATTATCAACCTCTGAAATCATACACACTATCAAATGGCATACTCAGTTCTCCATAACATCAATATTCATTAGGCTAAGACGAACCTGGAGGGTCAGGCGGCTCCTCTATCGCGGACGTATTCATACTGGCCATGAGTTCTCGTAAGTTCTCCATATCTCCATTCCGACAGTTTTCACATTCTGAAGATGTTCGAACTCGGGAAAAGTGAGAAGTTTAAATATTAGGAAATGGTATGATTTTATCGAATAGTAGTTTGCATGGGAGTACTGGCTCTGCACTATAAATGCACTGGTATCGCCCACTGCCGATTCGAATGGCGAAGTGTGTCAACAGTGCGCAACGAACACTGGATTCTATTTCTTTTACGTAACACCTTTGACTGGGTAACGGGTATTTTTCAATCATATCGATCAACCAAATCGATTGCAAACTGGAATATACCACTGGAATAACTTTTCGAGGTATTCCTGAGTAGCGCACTTCAAAAACATGGTTCGCAGCAGTCGGATGTGTTTTGCCGTCACCTACAAGTCTAGCAAAGGTAGAATAGCGGGAAAACCCCATAAGAGGAAGAGCGCGTCATATTCAGCTCACTCGAGCATCGAGGGTTACCAGGAGCTGAGGGCCGAAATTTGTACAGATTCGCCGAACCTAACGTACACAGTTGATAAAGAAACAAAAACATAATAGGCTTACTCTGATCTTGGCCAACAAACGTCTCCATCGATATGGTACGGGAAACGATTCGAGAGCAGTACTGCTTTCCAGGTTTTCGATAAAACTCAGAATAGATGTGCCCGTCTTCTACTTCATTAGTTGCGACGCAGTAAAACGTGAACTCCGAAGAGCATTTACACCTGCAAAATTCTTCTATTTCTTTTTAACAAGGACATATATGGACATTGCAATGTGTTTAGAAACGAAGAATTATTCATCAGGAGTAGCAGGGGTTTCAGCACTAGTCTCAAGTAGTGGTCATATGTTTTAGACATGGAGCAATGATGCAAAGGAGCTTTGGAAACATCACTAATGTACTCAGATCAATGAAAGATTGCCAAAAACCACCAGAAAATGGGAGTGGTCTGAAAGCGTATGGAAATTCCTTTTGAAATTCGATATTTATTTTTATCGACGCTCAAGGGTCGATCGTAGTGTTGAGCAACCGAAACAACAACGGCAGTTTGAAACTGAAGACATTTAAGCTTCCTTTTTAAAAGTGAACTGAAATGTATAAGAGAAAATGCGGAAAGACGGTTGACATACGATGTCATTCTCAATAAAAAAAAATAAGAGCAAATCTTTTACAACCAAAGATTAGTCAAAAAAGAAGTGCCGCTACACTTTCGCAACATCTTCACGATTAAGATGGCATTACTGATGTTAATCAAACATTCAAAGAAACTTCAAATTTAAAGTTGAAGAGGTTCAGCTAGACCGGAAAAATGAAGAGCAGGGAGAGAGAATTGGTAACGTTCGTGAAATAAAATCACTGTAATAACAAAATTTTGATTTTTTCGAATTTCTTCTGTTTATGATCAGACTCTCGAGTATTCACTGTGTTCCACAACTTTAAACTTATGCACAGCATCGAAACAGCGTAAACTTTAGCAGTCCAAAGTTTTGTTATAAACTCACCTGATAACGTCGATGACATCAGACAAGGCATCATCCATAACTTCACCATTTTTATACCACTGATACTGAGGTGATGGAAACCCCACAGCTTTACACTGCAGCCTCAGGACGTTGTCCTGTATGGTGCTGACAATTATTTCTTCCGTTTTGGCCCATCGCAGTGGCTCTGGAACACAGATTCCTATTAAATTCGAGCATGAACTACTTTCCAAACAATTCCATTTCCAACAAATTCATATCAAGGAGACTTGAAACACAGGCCTGTAGTGTTCAGAAAAACGATAAACTCACTGAATTTCCTCGATAGAATGAGTTGTGCCTGGTCCATGGCAGCCCCATGATACTTTGAGAGGGCCTGAAGTCGAACAAGCAGGTCACGTACTGATTGACCACGGTTGCCCCAGGCTCGTAGAACATGTTCACCCGGATTCGCTTCTCTGCCAATCCTCTCCACCTCATCCTCGCTGAATAAATAGCAGCATCTGAAATACGTTCTGCAAGGGACTTACACTTACCTCATATAGTAGATGCTATTCCTATTTGTATCAACAATTTTCAACCATAAATCTCCTGACGAAAGACAGTAGGACAGCAACTGAGAAGTCTTCAAGTTCAAATCAGCTATGTTTGTTTCAAGTGACGTCATCAGCAGTCTAAATGTTACCTATCAACCTACCCCAGACGGACAAATAGAAACTTACATTTAACAACTGAGGCTCGTGCGTCCAAAATCCTTCTAGAAAATACGCCGCGTCTATCCTGATGCCTCATCGACTCCCCATGCTTCTGCTCATCTCAACTCATCATAGTTGGAGCAATTCGTCTACCCTGAAAGAAATTAAGCAATCACGATAACATTGGTTTCCTCCCTTCCCAACAGCTAATTAGAAGCTTAGAACTCATGAACGTGAATTGTGGATAACAGACAGAAAAGTCAGTGTGGCGTGGATCAGTGAGTTTATAATTCGGAAGGAACTTTTTTCCTGACGCGTTCATGCAGAACAGCCAGAACAGCCGAACGCATATCTATTGCGCGACTTCACACCGGGGAGGTCATTCCAAAAAAAANAAAAAAAACCTCGAAGGATACAAAACCGCCACAACTGAACTATGACCACTATCGGTCGGAGAGAAAACGCATCAAGTATTTCATATCTGTTCCTAAGTTGTTTCCGTTCCTGGTTAGGAATAGACCCGTCATACACCACCACCCTCCACCACCCTGGGCAAAGGAAGATGATGAACCGTTTCAAACTATACAAACTCACTAAATACCGGGTGAAAAATTCCGAGCCCGAGCGACATTCAGAAAAGTTCAGAGTCTACGCATGACACCTAGCTCACCAATCCGCTCACCCATGCAATCACTACAATTCCTTATTTTCCTTGAAACCGAGGAGATGCGTGATTCTTTCAAGCGAAGATCACCACTGCCCAGATTGTTGTTGGACCCAATTCACAATCCATTCACCACCTTTTTGTAGACAGACTCACTACGACCAAGGCGCCATCTGGCCACATTCATGATCAGCCGCAATCAGCATTAAAACCCACACCTCACCTGCTTGGGCACCTACACCGGTGCTAAGTGGTGAAGTGGTCGGCAACTTGCCAAGTCCCGCCCGCTCCTCGTCGACAGGAATTCTTGGTTTTCACTGCGTACCAAGCGGCCGTGCACCCGGCTGAATATTTGCTCGTTTGCGCATGTCTGGCGTTAGAGCGCAGAGAAAACTCTGGCCAGGCAGGGAACAGCGGGGCGTTGCAAATAACGCATACACAACACTGCTATCGATCGGTTTGTGTCGCCAATCAATACTTTCTCTTAGGGTTTTCCTATGCCGTTAGCATCTTCCCTTAGCACTTCTTATAATATCTAAACACTTACCTTTAAGTCTTTGCAAGTGCTCGAGCCCAAGTTTTGAGGGGTTCGAATTTGGTCCCGTGGATTGTACAGAACCTGATTTATTTATCTTGAAAGGTCTGAGAAGTTCCCTAGTGCCAATGTACCCAAAGTCTTCAACGTTCGTCAATTTTCCTTGTCTTATGCGTTTCCTTAGCCATCGTTTATTAAGGGCGTCTTTGGCCGTACATAAAATGCGAACGGCTATTGTAAGGCCTTGAACTCGAGGTCACCTTTGCTGAGTGGCGTTGTGCTCATATCGCGGATATGTATCGCGAAAATGTATTATGGCTCGCTAATTTCCTCGAATTACTTACAGGTCTCCCCTTGCCTGCTTGCTCCTGGAGCTGTTGTTTAAACGCCTATGTAATGGAGCCGCCTGCGGTGACTTCATGTAATTCTCAAAACTCTTCTAATGGGTCAGTCGATTCTTATGATTGTTTTGCAATCTGTACTTTTTGTGGTCCTCTAACTAAGCGCTGAGTTTTGTTTTTTTTTTTGAGTTGAGAAGTTTCCAGGATGGAGAAACGCCGTCAGGCTGCTGATTATCTGCAGATAGATCCGTCGAGTACATTTATAAACAATGCTACCCGGAATTTCGAAGATTTGCCTGAGAATTTTCTGGACACTATTAGTCCTCAACAAAGTTCGCAATCGTTAGGACAGCTCATGAACGACCATGCGAACAGTCCGCAGCTGGCGCCCTTAGCTCCAATGAGTATAGGCTCGGACCAAAGGTTCATCCTGTTTAGAATAACAATAAGTCTTCCGAGGATCCTTTGCGAAGGTATTGTTTTCCAGCGGCCCTTATATGATGTCAATCGGAAGTCAGTACCAGGAGCAGATTCGACATCCCGTTCTAGACAAGTCAAGGCTCGATAGGTTTGTTGTAAATTCTTTATCTCCTCACTATCGCATTTAATCTACTTTTTTTTTGACTTTTCTTTTCATTTGTTCGATTACGTTTCATGGTATTTTCCTTAGCCTTCGCCATCTTATTTCATTTGCTTCTGTCCTCTATTTATAAACGAAAGAAACATAGCATTATAACATTGAGTATTGTTGTCAAGTTCAAGTATACTTCAGTAAAATACCAGTATTTGTTTTGTGGAAAGCAAAATCAAAATAAACAAAAAATGAAGTTTCACAGGGTATTCTTAGACTCACTTAGAAATAAGTTCAAGGGGAGCAACTAGAATGGAATGAAACTCTTCTCAATCATGCAATCCCTACTTAACTTTTCCAATTCCAAATTCCATCACTTTTTGAATTTTGTAATCTCAACTTATTCGTCCGGCTTTCTTTTGTGTCTTTTTGATGTGATAACTTTTTTTATTTGTTCAGTTTCCATGCCTAGCGGAGGAACAAGTAGTTCAATAGACAAGTATTGTTGGGATTACCCTTTTGTATCCTATCGCTGAAAATCTTATACATGTTTGCTTTGCAGCTTTGGAACTGGACCTGCTGGCTTGCTTTCGCCACTCCATTTGGATAGTCATAGCCGTCGACTCACCGGCAATTCTGAATTTGCTCGCCATGTTTATATCAAGGTGAGGTCAACAAATTTTTGTTTTGGTTAGGAGCGAACGTCTGTGAAACTGTGCCGACTAGAATGTGGTACCGGCAATCGTGTTTCACTCCTACTATGTTCCTTGTTTCAATATTATTTGGATTGACTGTTTAACTATGTCATGGAGCTTAAATTTCTTAACATTCTAGGAAGAAACAGATCCTCTTGATGCGGCCTCCCATCACTTGCTCATGCAACAACAAATCCCATTAACCTCTCAACAACAACAGCAACAGGATTTGGAACGTATTGCGCAGGCCGAAACGCCCCCGGCTGTGAGCAATGTAGAGTTGGCTTCTACCATGATAGCCAGTCTCATAGGAGAGCAAGTAGGAATTTCTGCTGTCCTCATAGTGTTTAACGTTATTTATGCAAGTACTGTTGCATTTCATTCATTTCAAACGTGATTTTTAAGCGTACTTCATCTCCATCTCCGCAAAACTACTCCGTAGGCGTACCTCAATCAACAACGGCTATGATGCAACAACGAATAGCAAATATAAAGCGAGACACGGAAGACTCTCTCGAGGGCCGCTCGAACGGGGACGATGCGGAATTAGAGCTGCAGAGGCAACAATTTTCGCAAAAAGGTATGTACTTAGGACACTGTCTGTCACTGTTTGCGCTTTAGTAGCTGAAAATTATTTTGATGTGGTTTTACAGTTGTTTTTGCCATCTTTTTTTCAAAGCCAATTTAAGAAAAATTGAAATATGTAATTGGTGTAGATATACGAAAGCTATTCCTCACTTTTCGGTGATTTTCGATGCTCGTTCCTTTTTCTCAAGTCTGAAAAATTTTTTTTTCTTGCTAGCGACTGTTGAATGAGCGTGTCTCCAATGAATAATATACCAGTCTACTGCATGTTATGTAACTTCAGAATTTTTTGTGTTTCACTTTGTATAATATGTTAAAGCGGGTCGATTTTTTTACTTTTACTATTTTTTTCATCAAGAATTTCTGCATTCAAGGTTGTTTCTACGGCTTTTGTCAATTGTTTTTACTTCCCAAGTTGTTAAGCCCCTTTGGGTTTCAGCTGGCCGCCGCGTCTATTCTACGAAGGACAGCAATGATCCGCTGAATGCTGAAATTGACGATGACATTTACATTGACACGAAAGAGTTATGCAAGAGAATAGCATATGAGTTGAAGCAACATTCCATTCCGCAAGCAATCTTCGCAGAACGCATCTTGTGCAGGTTTGTGAACCTTTGATTGCATAGCTGTCATTACAAACCTGCTTGAGTTATCAAGTACTGTTTCAGAAGTCAAGGAACACTTTCGGACTTACTTCGAAATCCTAAACCGTGGAATAAATTGAAGTCTGGTCGCGAAACGTTCAGAAGAATGTTCAATTGGGTTCAACAACCTCTTGCTATGCGACTGGGGATTTTGGATATGTATAAGCAAGGTAAGCTTCTCGCGGCGTGCCTCTATTGATATTCACTTGTAAATTGCTGCGAATACAAAATCGTTCAGCATTCACGGATGCGCTATCATTCTCTGCAAGAGAACAGTTTACCTTATTGACTTTGTTGAGCTTTTTCGATGCGCTTTCAAAACCTTGTCGCCCAGCAACATAACAGTGAAAAGATGTGTTGCGAAGCACTATTCTGGCTACTAGGGCTGTCGTTGCGGCAAATTTAGATGTGTTCTGGGAGACAGATTATCTTTAGCTGATCCATTGTTGCGTAGTTTTTGAATTACACATGAACTGTTTGGGTCTATGCCGAACTCACCTGTTATGGAATAACTGTGGGGCGCTTCAGTGGTACATAAACACGAGCAGCTATGAGGCTAGGAATTGAAGAAGTTTGAGTATGTGCTTATAGAAGGAGATGAGCAATCACTGGTAGTAGGTGGCAAAGCACCTGCCGGATGTGGGATGTCCCCTCCAACACCTGCTCAGAATGTGCGGCATGCTTCTCGACGCAGTCTTGGGGACTCCGACCAGCCTTCAAATAAGCGTCCACGACTTGTGTTCACCGATATCCAGAAGCGAACGTTGCAGGTAAAATGCGTGTGAACTTCGAAATATTCCAGTTTAAATGTTTGAATTCCTATTTGTAGAGTTCAAGCGTTCCTATAAATATAAGGACAGCCTGACTTGAGCTTTTTTCTTTATTTGAGTTACCATTATATGTACAAGTTCAGGCTATTTTCAAAGAGACGCAACGTCCCTCACGTGAGATGCAGCAGACCATAGCGGAACATTTACGCCTTGATCTCTCTACTGTTGCGAATTTCTTCATGAACGCCCGTCGACGGAGTAGAATCGGTCCGAATAGCGATGAACCTCAACCTTATCAACAGGTAACGATACCTTATTGATCGCGCAATTTCTTAGGTGCGAGTCGATAAAATGAGAGTATATTTTGTGGTAAATGGTGAATAATTGTGCGATTCCAGGTGCGCCCCATTTCTCCACCGCCGGATTCTCCCCCTACGGCTAACTCGGGATCTGGTCCAATTGGAAACGGTCCACCTGCCCCCCATCCGCGCAATCGACGGCAGCCCGCCAGCATGCAACATGTCGAAGCCACTGTAAGCAACCTTATTTTTCTTTCGTTGTTTCTGAGGTTTAGGTCGGTAATTAGGACCGGGAGAGGGGTAAAAGTGTTTTGAAGTCTCTAACACCAGGAGTTGATGCAAAAATTATTTTGGGATATAGAATGCATCAGAAAAAGTTGAACTTGAAGGGGAAACATGCTCTTTATATGATGTGCTGTGTGACCTTTTTTTCGTTAAATACGTGTTCATAGTATTATGAAAGTGGTATTTCAATGAACATGCTTTACTAAGCCTTCAAAGTGTTTGTATGGAGGGGAGAGTCGATTGCATGACGATCTTTCTAACAACACAGACCCCAACTAAGCCTGTTTGTGTACTGCGGCTAAAGTGTAAAGCCTCGGACGATTTTGACCGTAATGGCAGGGAAGTTCTATTGTATTCTATGTAGCTTTTCCAGTCCTTTCTTGATTACATCTTCAATCTTTTTTCCAAAAAATTGGTAAACTCATTTTCAAATCATTCCGTACGAATAAGATATAAGCCAGAGAACAAACGATATGATACATATGGACTACTCCACTCTTAGAAGAAGTTCCCATTGACGGTTTTTCCTGCGATTACATTTTGTTTGTTACTGCATCATTTCGCACAGACTTTATTTATTTTCTCTACCTTTTCTTTTTGAATACTTATTTTCTCCCTCTTATTTTATCTTTTTGATTTGAAAAGGGTCTTGACCATTGATCAAGGCATCGTTTTGTTTGCTTCTTCAGAAAGCACTGATTTTTCTCTGTACCGCTGAGTATTCATTTCCAACTCTCGTGAAGAAGTCAAATATCACAGGCTCGTAACAGGCAATTTATGACGATCGCAAGTTCTTATTACATCCTCTGAATAATGTTCTTTTAATTGTATGTTGTTTCTAGAGCTCTCTCAGCACAACTTGTGACATGTCAACCTCTCTTTATTTCTGGCGTGGGGCAATTTTTTGTCTCTCACCGTATTCGAAACCCTTTGTCGTGCTGTATCTATTGCAACCATACCTGACGCTGGTGGCGTGATTGTTAACTTTCTTGACCTCGGCTCGAGTCTACTGTCATAAAGGCAATTTACCAGTAACACTAGGGGGCTGGCATTATGTCCTAAACTGCAAGCAAAAAAGTTCATATGTGTAACTACTGAGCTGCTTTCATAATTTCATAAGAATTTCCCCATTAAACATGCTAGTTCTTCAGCTTATAACAGGTGTGAGGACGGCAGCATCCGACTTCAATATTTGTGACACACACTTGCTAGTTTTTGCTTACACAAAATTGTAGAAAAAGTGTTTGCGAATTCGCCGATCACATCTTCCAGGTCTATGCTATTATGTCATACTCGTGCTATTGTGTTGTCATTCGGACGGTTCTCTTTTCCACGTAGAAAATACAGTGAGCTCATCCCTATCAACGCATAATTTTAAAGGCCAAAATTCTTGCAGAGTGGTCACAAAAGCCAGCATCAAAACATTACTTTAGAATGGTAGCTGATTTTATGTAGGTGTGCCATGTCATTCTGTCAACCGCTGACTCTTTTCGGAGCACAAAGTACTGCCCTGTGTAATATACTTGTGCATTCAGTTTCATTTAATACAACAAACTTGGAAGGGTTGGGTGATTGATGTGTGAGATTGCAAACACTTTAAAGATCAAAGTGGCAACGTGAATCGCATTTCAACCCCGTTTGATGTCTGCTATTTTTCATGCTTTCTGACTAGAAAATCGTTTCGATTCAAGGCAATCGCTAGTTATATCAGTCTTGGGTACCATTTTGTTATATATAGTAGCATCCATCAACCTCCACCGTCATTATCAAGTGCAGCCCTCGTTGTCGATGGTTCGGGATTTTCAACCTCTTATGATTTGCCATTATCGCAGTTTCCTTTCCTGTGCTACCACGGAAGGAAAATGAAAATGTCCCTCAAAGCAGGGGATTTTTAGATGAGATGATTTTGCAACAAATACTGAATAATCATTCTGTTATTAATACTATTGTGTCCAGTGACAAATTCATAATCCTCGATTTTATTAAATCCATCTGCTTATCGGTATTTTAGGTGAGCAGCGTAGCGGAATCAGCTATTCAATACAGTCGAGAGCAAGCTGCCCACGATGCCGCTACGCTGCGATCTAACTCGATTGATGATGAAAATAGTTACAAGGTTTCTGTCTCGTGTTTACGAGTATATTGGGATGAACAGCTTTTAATTCCATGCTATAATCTTTGCAGATGTATAAAATGAATGATCCTCTTGCTGATGATACTGGGATCTCGATTGTGGCGGGAAATGTGCACGATGTCTACAATAATGGCAGTGATGCAACTGTGGAGGTAAAAATTTTTCAGCATTTAAGGGTTGGAGGGTTTCTTAATCTAATGATGTTTCATGCGGTCATTTCTTTCAGTCTTTGACGTCTATTGGTACATCCCCTGTGAATGCCGTAGAGCATAGTGTGGTTAAAAAGGAGAGTGACGGCTTATCTGAGGAAGCAACAACACAATGATTGAGCTACAGTTTACCTCACATCGTGACCAAACGCACTATTTTAACCACTTGCCATTGCATAGTCAGTTAAGTCGTGTACAGTCGACGGATTTCGTTTCGTTGTTCCTTTCATTATTACAATTGAATCCACAACGTGGTGTATATAGAATTGGCGCTGGGGTTGCCTATAGGTCGGTGGTTCGTCGACCTCACGTCCTTCCCCTTTCTCTAAGTCAGCCTCATCGCACGAAGGCGTGTTTTGCATTTTTCGCACGTTGTGTAGCTGTTGTTGTCACAGCGCATCGCTTCTCTTTTTTCATTGAATGCACGCGTTTCCCGCGCTTCGCTGTGGCTGCGCACAATGGGCGGGTCTGCCATGATGATATTTTTTATCAGTATGGTCGTTTGTTTTGAATCCCAAAGTATTCTCTCATTCAGGCTTTTAGCCTTCTCGGTGAATTCAGCTTCATTTTGGCCTCATTTTTTTTNTTTTTTTTACTCCTTGCGAGTTTGTTCATTAGAAGAGGGCAGTATAGGCGTTTGTTCTTGATTTTTGTTGAGCAATGTTTGGGAGTTTTTATTTCTTAGCTCTCTCTCTCTCTTGTTTTAACCCTCTATTGTGCTGTGATGTGTATTCCCGTTCAGTCATCAGAAGGTATTAGTGCGATATCGTAGTTTTGGTCTGGAGTCGAACAATCGTGCCGTCTTCCTTAGCATCTTGAAATGTCCCTCATCACTTATGAGCGATCAGATGCCCTCATCGCAAGGCTTAGCTGTCTGCGTTCTTCCTCCCTTCTATTCATTCTCTCTCCCTTTGTCAGCACTGTTCGTCACTGGTTCTCTTGAATATTTCATTTTATATGTTCTATTTCTACATTTGGCGTTATACTCACTACTCATAGTTCATGTGTGTAAAGATTGCATTATACAAACTTGTTTCTAATGGAAATAATAAATGTAATAGGTCATTATGACTAGGTTCTGTTTATTTTCTTTGCTGAAGCAATGTTCGTTTTTTGGCAATGCCGGTTAGTGGTTCATAGTTTCAAAATGGTTCTGTTACTAAAATTTTACACGTGATTTTGGTCATATTTCTTCTATTTTGTACTGACAATGAGTACATTCCATTCATTTGTGATGTTATGAAAAACGTCATGGTGTTGTTGCAAAGAAGCGACTTTGGTCAATGCGACTCGCGCACTTGTAAATATGGCCACTTTCAGCTACTATGGAGAACTCTGTTGCGGGGTCAATCCTATCACAAAATGCTTCATATAACTTCGCCCGCTCTTGTAGCTACTTACCTAGTTAGAGTGCTTTTGCGGGAGTAACCGTAACGATTTTTTTGCTAAGTTATTAGTGATTCTACCTTGAAGCACATTCATCACATCCGAAGTTCAACCCTTCATATTGAAGAAAAGTAGAACACAGTTCTCCATCGGACTATGCCGAGAAAAAGTGAGCTTTTTCTGCAGAACTATTCAAGCCGATAAGGCGGTGGGAAAGGGACTCTCTGGTAACTCCATTAATAGTTGTTATATATTTTTTCTAAAAGTACCCTTGTTCACTAATGAAGATATTGTATGGACAAGCTCACGGGCTCAGTGCGTCCTTGGAGCTGATTGCGAGTTGAAGTGCATCAGCAATGGTCGCGCTCAACCTAAAAAGTACTTCTTCATCAACCAAGAAGTGACCTTGTTGACCTAATCACTAAGCTGCATATCATTTGTTGTTGTTAATAAGCTTTGCGTTGATAAGAGGCATAAAAACGTCCTATTCAAATACGAAATGGACGAGATTACAGGTTAACGGTGGGGATTAGATTTACTTGATAGTAGAAGTTCTGAGTTTTCGATTTGCAAAGGTTTTTAATTTGTCGGGCTTGTGAACCGATTCCGTAGTAGCTACCCTTCTGATATGGAAACAATATTTTCCTCTTCATTTTTCTCCACTGACGGTCTACCTTGTCGTTTCCAAAAATCTCCATAATTACGAGATAAGGGATTTAGATGAAAGGATTCTCCACCAGCTTTGGAGCGCTACTAATAAGGAAGGAACTGAAAAGTCAAGTTTGTGGTGATACGCGTGATGATGTGATGATAGCGCTTGAACAGACTTTCCTTAAGGTTATCCCGATGAATTAGACACGATTACTACCAATATGAAGTTGACCGGGTAACCATAACTCTTCTGTGGAAGAGCAACAAAACTGGAAGTCGGTAAATGTGGTGGGGCGTAAACTTTCGCACTGTGATATCAATCGATACCGACCGAACACAATTCACCACTAAAATATGATCGACACCATTAAAATCAAGGACGTTCTCCCTCTTTCAACATAGTGCCAAATGTGAATCAACAAGATAATTACGATTACTACTTACAATCACACGCATAAGCGGACAGTCATTCACACCTCATTTCGGTCCGTGTTTGACAGCTTGTTTTTCGCGTAATGGTGAATTCTTGACTTATCTAGAGCTAGATCAATCAGAAACGTAGATGCGACAAAGGAAATGATGAAATTTGGACGAGGAAACTCGGAAAACGGACATAGCAATCTTTCAGTGACGGAGTGACGTGTACAAGAGATTGAGGATAGGTCGCCACGTGGAACGAGAGGAAAGTGGCGATTCCACATGGACACCGGTATTCATCAAATGCTGTGGCTTTACATATTTGTGCTACTGTGCTCCGTGACCAGTGGACAAGACTACATTCCACCGGAAATTGCTGGTACTCATGTAGATGAGACTCGTGGCTATGAATTACGTGACTTTCAATTGATACCACCATACAGGAATTTGGACGACTGGATTCTTTATGGTAAGTGTTTCCGATTACGGAGTATGAACGCAAAAACATGTATCCTTTTATAGGAGATGCTTTCGCGTCAAGGCAATGGATTCGATTGACAAGAGATGAACGGTCACTAAGCGGTGCCGTTTGGAGCAAGAACAGGCTTTCGGCAAGAGATTGGGAAGTTCAGGTATGGTATATTCATAAATAAAACTCAATTGTTCATAACACTGATATCCATTCCTAATCTTCCCCATACTTTCAAGTTTGTGACGGTAATTCTTCCATGGTAAGCTAACATAGATTTCGGAGTTTGTATATTTGATTCATTTCAACAACATTCCAGCAAGCGACTTATGTGATACCTAATCATTAGTAAGACCCCAGCTCTTCACTTTTTCTTTTGCTCTTCTTTCTTCTTACAAAACGGTAATCAATGAAAGTTTAGGAAAAGAAAGATCAAACTAAAATAGGATGACTGCGGTAACCAATATTTATTCCTTGTTTGCATGACTGACCGAACGAGGGTTGTAATACAATTAAAATGGAAAATCTTTACCATTTGATATATCAAGAGATTTCGCTGATGCAAATAAAAGTCGTACAGGATTTCTGCCACTCTAACAATATGCCCCAGACCATTGCGACAAAAATGTTTCGTCATTCTTTTGATCTTGCTTATGGCTTTAGCGCAACAAGCGAAACAATAAGTAATCTAATCCTCTCATATTTTTGCTGAAGTTTCGATTGCAAGAACTGCTATGAATGATAAAGTTCGAAGTCGACGAGCTTGTGCCTTTTTTGTCGTGTTCAACTCATTGATATGTGCGTACTTCCACTGATTATTATGCCTTATGGTCAGGGCCAAAGACAATACCATTACCGTTTCTATCGGCACAAAATTGTGCCCTACCATAAATAACTCAAGTGCATTTGTGTCTATGTGTGGTGTGTTGTTGCATGTATCTTTAGGTGGCACTTGGGTGGGTTAAGTGAATATGTCTCAAGGGGTCTCACCGAAAGTTGGCTCGTTGGTGACATGAAGTGATAACAAATGATAAGATATGTTAAGAAATCTTGAAGGATGAGAGCCATTGGATCGATGACTTTTTTCATTTTTTAGCAGCCAACTCCCAACCTATTTGTATTTACGGTGTAAGCATCTTATATAAGTTCCTTACGATGAGTCGGATGGTAAGGTAGGTTTTTGAAAACTGGCAAGTGGCAAGTGTTGAAAGCAGTGACGATGCTAAAGTTGGTTCATTGTTTGCTATGAGATTACGAACACTGTTCATTAGGGTTTGCCACTCAGTACAGGATAGAGTAACGTTTTTTCTTCTTACCGATTTCGGTTGCGTCAATGCTTAGCCAACATTGAGCGATTCGAAAATCCCAATCAATAAATAATTTATATTTATGAAGATAAGAGGGGTCATTAATAACGACTTTTGATAATGGCTTATCATCAGTCAACAACATTAACATGTACTGCTAATGGCTTCCATTGACCATTGCTCAGTTATAGGTTAGTGCTGTGTCGCAGATCCTGTAAAGATCCTGGTGAGATTGAAGGCAACGATTTTTTTCCTTGGTACTAGAAACTCAAGAAAGTATCACTTATTATTTCACTCGTATCACTCCCTATCCCTCCCAACCAAAAATTCATTCCCCAGGACTTTCTTTTATTTCTTTTTAGTGATATCTGTTAGGGTAGAAGGGTTGAAAACAGTGTTCGCGATTATTTTGAGGTATTTGGTTCCAGTGAAATAATGGAAGGCGTGGTGCAAAATAGTTCAAAGAAGGCAAAAATTGCTCGAAAATCGGCGGACTTCATACTTTTCATTTTTACCACGAAAAAAAAAAGTGATTTTTGGGATTTCTGTTGCTTATTCAAGGCACATCTGCGGTTATCATCTGACGGCGGCATACCAGCAGACGGAATGGGAATCTGGTATACCGAAAAATATGGTTCCGGAACGGCATGGGGAGCGCCAGCGCGGTTCAATGGAATTGGAGTGGGTAGGCGCCTTGAACTATTCGTTGTGAAACCATTTCACCAAGCATGTTATTTGATGCTGATCCTGGATGTGCCTCTGAATTTGGGGAACGATTCAATAGCCCATTCGCCTTACCTTCTCCTATCTTTTGGGATTGGGTGTATGTTCAAGTCTCAGTTGTTGGCGCACTGGATTTCGTAACGGACTTCGCCACAACCTAATTTTTTCTGTTTTTTATGCTCTTTCTATAGAGTAGCCTGTCAGGATTAGTTCACTAGCACTCAATCGTAATTAGCCTTCGGATAGTTTGCGGAAATTAAGTTGAATGCGCCGACCTATTTTATGTAGCACAGTTTCTTTTCCGAGTTTTTCTTTCCTAAATTGTTTGGATCCTTGTAAGAGATCTTCCTTTAGCCATTGTCTTAATCAGGATTTTTAAGTTCCTGTAACCGCCCTTAGGTGTCTTTAAACCTTGCACTGTGGTGAATGACAATTGATTCGTGGAACAGAGTAGGACACAATCCTCACTGGTCTCTGCATGAGTTCTGCAAATTCTCAAACGAAGAAGCTGTGATTCAGTCTTGGATACATATACGAACGAGGCGGGTGCGAATACTGCACAGGGGGCTCGTCTTTTCATATTGGTCAATAGCCCAGCTCAGGGTGCCGAGGTTGACGTGAATTTGGATGGTAATAATATCAAAGTCCTGCCAGAATGCCAATTCAGGTACGCAAAGCCAACCATTTCTTTCCTCTACTGGTTCTCCTTAATGTGTTCACTGTTGCAGAGCGAATCGCGTCGTTGCCCAATACTCTGCTGATCATCCAGTTCCTACAATTAAGATCCTCATCAGATACGCTAGAGACGTCTTGCAGGTTTTCTATTCGTTGCCAAAAGACAACGATAATCAGTGGACGCATTGCACGAATGCGTCTAGTTAGTCTTCACTTTCATTTTTCTGAACCACCTCGATTTGTGACATTGAGCAGACGATACTGCTATAAGAGTTACTAGTTAGTCTGCGTTTCAGATTTGTACTTACCAGTGGACTACCACATGGGAATATCAGCTGCCACTGGCGATCTTACGACAGGTCACGATATACTGTCGTTCAAAGTGTGAGATGTTGTGTTTATTTTCAGTTAAAGATTCAACCTTTTAGGATGTTTTCAAAGCAGTTTGTTTTACTACCTTTTTTTATAAGTCGATCGGGATAAAGAAAACATTCTAAGCTACTGATGAGCTACGCTATTTTCGGACCAGCGTATCATACCAAAGCAAGCTCATCTGTTGATTTCAGTTATGAGATTGATACGTTCCGTACATCATCCGATAAGCCGGTCACAGAAGTGCAGTACTATGGAGGTTACATGCCGGCGCGTGAGTTTTTAGCATCGCTTTATATAACTGCTTGTGAGTGGTGCGTTGCAAGATTTCATTTTCCTGTTGCTAGCAACGAAGGCAACTGCGAGCTAGCGTACCAGCATCTATAACCCTTATGTGTCGATTCTATACTGCTCTGCCCAATACATCGGCTGGACGCAAGAAGCATCCTCCGGGAGTAGAGTTCAAGCTGAAGTTTAATGGGATAAAACCATTTCTGTTTATCGCGGTTATTCCACTGCAGTAGACGATGCAAAAATCTTACAAGGATGTCGAGTTATGGGCAAAATTTTGGCATCGAGGTACTCAAACCTGTACTTTTGCTTTCGAGGCTACGTAATCTTAATCCCTTACACTTTCGCTACCCCACTTGCATTCGCTCTAGTTAAATAAATCACTGTTATATGCGATCAAAGCTCTTCGGTTCCACCCAGCGTCTTCGATAACATTAAGCAAGAAACTGTTCACAGATATTGCTTTTCGAGATGTTGAACAAAAACAGATGGTAGGAACACGTGCAAGATCAAGCTGATCAAGTTGTGAACTTCCTCGATTCCGAAAACCTGGAGGGGCTACGGCAAGGCGAATTACTACGAAGATCGTGGTTCACTTTCGTATTTCCCTGACAAGTAAAGACAAAGAGGATTTTTTGCAATTCAATATCCGTCCAGCTCTTTTGCTCTCATCATATATTAAAGTAGGCGCAATATGTGCCTGTAGACCACTCGCTTTTCATTGCATCGCCATCTTTATCACTCAGTTTCCGTAATAATAAATTGTTGCATTCGTTGCTGAAATGTGTTGCTAAATTCCCCTTTCCCCGGTTACCCTGATCGTCGCTCGTCTTCGCGGAACACGGGCAAGCTTACTGACTGTTGGGCGGGGAGGGAGCGTATTGGTGAATAGGAGCATTTTCTCGATACCATTTTTGATGTTTACACTTCACCTGAAAACCCTTAAAGCTCTGAGAGGGGAGTCTAGACAGAACACCTTTTAGTAGCTCTTTGTCGCAGTAGCCGTCCTAGTTCTCATATTTGCTATTGTGTTCGTGGATGAGCGCGTTTTGGTGGGGCACACGCCAATACCGGAATCAATTTGTTAACGTTACTTTTCTCCTCACAAGCAGAGGTGGTGTAATGGCGAATATCGCGCTATCACACAATCCTGGTTACGTGTTCGAATACCTGATCGTTATCCGCCTAGGTCAACCAATTCTTCCATACCTTCTGGGGTCGGATAATTAGTAGCAAATTCATTTGGAAGGATAAAAGCACTAACTCGTGCATTGCTTGGCAACCGTAAATCATAGTTTAGTCCACGTCCGCATTCACTACGCACTACGACTTTGTATTGAAGTCGAATGCGGGGCTTATCTCTCAGCGAAATTGATTAACGCCATAATACGTCATCCTCCATACTTTACTTTGCTGCTTACAGGTGCAAAGCAATCGTCTTATCTCAGCGATGTCTGGTCCTTTATGAATATGATTATTGTGCTCGCTCTGGTAGTGATTGTTCTGTATGGGTTGTATAAAGTGACCGACCGCTACATTGATGAAAACTTCGTAACGGGAAGGCCACGCAAGCGATTCTATTGACAGGTATGTTCCGAATGAATACTCTTGTTGTTCGTAGCAGTAGCAATAGTACGGGGGCGAGGAAGCAGTAGTACAGAAGCGATACTAGTTTTCTTTCTTGTAGGCGTAATTGCGAGCTGTTTCCACTTTCTTCCTAATATAAATTTGACAGGGGCGGAGGTGTTGTAGTTGAAAGTAGCGCACTATCTCACACGCACGGTCACGGATTCAAATCCCTGTTCGATGTACGCCTAGGCCAACCAAGCCTTCCATCCCTCCTGGGTTGGTTAATTGGTACCAGACTCTTCTGGGAGGATAAAAGCACTGACTTATACATTGGCTGGCCACCGCAAGTCATTGTATAGGCCACATACGCACTGATTACGCCATTGCGATTCTGAATGGAAGTCGAGTGCGGGGGCGCATCCCTTATC
>UZAF01016517.1:0-23777 GCA_900617895.1 Haemonchus placei
TGCTGTACAATTAGCTACAGCGCTAGGTTCACCCCGGAGTTTTCTACATTGATGATTATTTCATGGACATCGGTCAGCACCCATATCACATTCATCCTATCTTCACCCATAAAAATCTCAAGCAGATGACGGCAAACGCGGTAGGGGTACGATAATCAATAGGCCTTTCTTTTTGGATGTTGTAAGTGAGTCGATTCCCAAAATAAGAGCTTTCCCAAGAAAACTAACTGTGCAGCTTTCCACCTTGGCGTATTGGCTTTCGCTTTTCAGGAAAGTTTGAGCTTTTTTAGAAACACTGGATGAAATCTTTAACTATGGTGCACTGAACACTATGGAAACCCTCAGAGTCATAGGTCTTCCAAAAGAATGTCAAGGTGGAGCCATAGAAATCACTGGAAATTCCCGGAAATCTAATATATGTAGTTGTAATAAGGAATATTCCTACTAAGGAACAATTGCGGTAAAGAAGGCCCTACGAACCGTCTTGAATCTCAGTAAATGTAATGATAAATGGAAATAAGCTTACAAGGGAAGGGGTGCAGTGAAGCGAGTTCAAAAAATCCTTCGAAAATCTTATAAATGAGATGATACTTGAGAGTAAGCTTACCACTGAACAAGTGCAGAAAGTGACATCAGCAGCCACCCAAACTCTGCACATAAACCGTCCAAATATCCATTTTCGATAGGCAAGATGAAATGCACCAAGTGGTAAAACAATAAGGCCAACAAGGAAATCAGTAAGGCCAAGATTCCACACAAGAAGCGTAGTATTTGTTCGACCAACACGAGCTTTGAAGAATAGAACGAGCAGGTTACCGAATATAGTCAACAGAATAATAATAACCATTGGAATACAACAAACAATAATCACAGCAGTTGGTAAAGGCAGTGGCTGAGGTCCACCGTATTCAGCCAATCGACGTAGCTGGAATAAATTGCTGGCACTCAATTGTCATGACGTCATCCAGTCAATGTTTACCTGCACACGACAGTCTTCTGATATGTTGTACTGGTCGGGTCCCAAATCGAGCCCCGGATCTAGCATTGGTTGGTCCCACTCTGTAAATGATTACAGTTGAGGAATCTGGAAAGGATTGCTCAGGGAAGTTGGCTCAAGGAATAGGAGGAAGTTGCTTATAGTTCGGAAATATCGATTGATTTCTACAAATAGGCTT
This sequence comes from Haemonchus placei, assembly GCA_900617895.1. Classification (NCBI taxonomy): domain Eukaryota; kingdom Metazoa; phylum Nematoda; class Chromadorea; order Rhabditida; family Trichostrongylidae; genus Haemonchus; species Haemonchus placei. The sequence continues at coordinate 1,176 of UZAF01016517.1, forward strand.
CTGAAAGTAAATCTGAGATCAGGAGTGATTCAAAATAAACCGGAGTTACTAAAGAAGACATTGCCGAGCTTGGTGTGCGATGTGAGCGCCACAACGGAGATTGGGCGGGACCTGAGAGGAGAAGAGGAGGCTGAATACGTGCAGAGGTTAAAAGATCGTCACGCGCGCTTCGAGACGGGTGGATGAGATTTAGAATGTCCCCGAAAAACTTTATTGTCGTTGTTCTTTGCTCTCCTCGAACATTGGGCACATCTTTGAAGATTTGCTGTTGGGTTGCCTGGTTGTTTCCAAATAAAAATTAACTGGGCTGTACAGATTCTGTACATGCAATCACACTAAGGCACACACACCCGAGAGTCACCTAGTTGGGTGACAGCTTTGCTGATTTGGCACAGCATTCCACATCTCGGCTCTCACGAGGTGCACGCCATCCCAGCAGTCACCTTGTCAACAGTGATTCGTTAGCGTTGATTGAGTTGTCTTCAAGACGATGCGTATGTTCTTAAGATCGAAGTGGTCATCGAACTGTGAGCGCTCCAAAGTCTCTGAAAGGTAGTTGGAAAGCTCATCGGAAGTCTACTCGTTTTGTTTTCATGACGGGACTAGCCTAATCGGCTACCTTGTTCCGAAAAATGGCATTATCCATCCAGATTAGTTCCCGGCAGTATTGGAGTAATGACTATAGACAGCGCTTCAACTTGAGTGTATCCGGAAGGGTCGAATGCCAGCAACTCCCAGTCCCGGTCTAGCCTTCCGTTCTCGAGGACAGCTGAGTGGTGTCATTCAAAAGCTTCTACATTTGTAGTTTGGAGTGGAATGCTTCTGAAAATACGCCCACAAAAATAGTCAATTTTAAGCGCTCTATTCGGTCGTTGAGAAAGCAGAGGATTCAGTTAGCTAAAGTACTTTCCTTCTCAGTAGACTCTTCTGGTGGAGTATGCCACGCACTTTCTATTTAGAAAAGATAATCTCGGGCTCAGTTCTCATATTGTCGATAAAGGGCAGAAACGGAAACAAATGAAACATGCACACACACAAACATTGGTAGAAAAGAAACACAAGGCTTTGAGTGTCCCATGAAGCAATGGAGAAAGATTGAACGTGAACGTCTGTCGTTGTTTCAAAGCCCAAAGATCGGCCCAGTAATTGCCAGCAAGGTAATCATCGCCGTAGCCCTCTTTGCCATTAAAGACTAAAATGCCTGTGAATGACGAGTACAAAGAAGTTCCGAACTCTTTGAGGGCAATATTATGGGCCTAAGAACATAATCATGCTCTTATGAGACCAACGCCTTGCAGGGGCAGAACTCCTTGTTATACCGGCTCCTACATGAGTTCTGTCTTTTCTGGACTTTTGCCTGAAAGGGTTGTATAATTTTAGATCTTATCGAATGTTCATCGAGAGGTATTTATATATTACCCAAAGATGATATATTCTGCTTCAAGTATAATTATGATTTAGTTTGAATCTGAGGCTTACAAAATGGAAGGTTAAGTCGACGAAAACAAGCCAAACCGGTTACTATTTTAGATTTATTCTCCATCGTGAGAAGTCAATCAGTGATGTACACTCGACTTTCTCACGACGTCTTCTAAACAGTCAGATTGCCCAACAAACCCCGTTTTTTCCTACGAAAGCGGTTCCCCTGTAGGGACGCCCGCTCAACTTTGTCGACAGATCAGAGGGCTTTCGCCTCAAGACATTCGAAAACTGTAGAGGCATGGGGAAGGCCTGAAATGAAAAAAAGATAGAAGATTATATTATTTATTGAATTTGTCAGCATTTAGTGAAAAATAAGTTTTTAAGTGATGTCATCGTTTATGACAATTGTAGAACCCATCACGTGATTCTTCTAGTCAAAATATGGAATCGTAAATTCAATGTAAAAAAGAGCCTCCGACTGAAATTGGAAAGAAACATCAGGTTTGAAAAAATCGCAATTTCTCCAAACTCTAACGGAAAAACCAATTTTCGACAAAAAAAACCACGGGTTTGTTGGTTAACTGATTGTGAGCAGTTAGACGTTTAGAGGTGCCAGTCAATCATGGTTTGATTTCTTCCTATGACTTAAGTAGTTGCAAACTACTTTAATTTTCGTCGAATCCTCGCTTTACTGCAAAAGCTTGAAATTAGTGGAATAGCTTGACGTTCAACCTATACCGTGATTATCTTGAAGTGAATCTTTTTGGAGGGTACTAATAGATTCCTTACGAATAGGGGAAATTTCAGCTGGGGAAAAACTGCATTAGCTATGTAACAGCCCAGGATTCTATTGCTCCCTGGAATTCGTCATCTTGCCTTTACCAACTGAATTGCCAATGCTGTCTTCTCATATTCGTCAATATCTCCCCGAAGTTTTCTTCCTGCTGTCACTTCAAGGCTTCCAAGTGTTGAAATGTTTACTATCTGGCTTGAAACAAGTGCAGATATAGCCAAAAAAGTCTGTGGGGTAGAGAAATCCAATGGTTGCGATCCCTACTCAGGCCTGGTAAACATTCGATCCAGATCAGTCGGTTATGAAAAGATTGTTTGTAGGAGAGGTGAGCCTGTGCGGGTGGACTCGTATATTCAGAACAGTTCAAGGTTGATCTCAGATTTCGAGTGGAATTCAAGTTAATAGCGTAGCTGTAGGAAACCTATCACTCTATTACTATTGGTGTAACTACATATTTCTAACATTCAAGGCAGGAGTTGTTTGAGGTGATAAATGGAGCCAAGAGAACAAATTGGTCGAATTCGGTTACAGTAAACCTATTGTGCAGTCAATTCTAATATTGTCGACTTTCGTATACGTTTTTTGCGTTTTCCGTTCAACAATGACATACAAAGACTATGATTTTTTTGGTGTCCCTGAAGGCAGTATAGAAATAGTGCGCATTCGCATGTTTCCATGCCTTTGGCTGTTCCCTCCCACATCGAGGAGAAGATGTCATTGCAGAAGGAAGGGTTTCATAGAAAAACATGGCTCTATTCAAGGGATAGGTGACAGTAGGTCAAGCTGCGAATTGAAAAGAGCTGCTGTCAGCGCGGCTCGGTCTTTTTTTTGCATAAGTTTCATTAAAGGGAGGAATACTCGGGAACACCTTTTTATACATTTTTTTTNTTTTTTTTGAATCATTAGGCTAAAAATGGCTTGCATTATCGCATGCCTTTCAGTTTTTTGATGATAAAAGTCATTTATTCTGGCGGTAGTGCAGATTGCGTGCTTATCCTGGCTCATGAGAAGGATATGAGGATATTGAAGACCCCTTTTTTTGAAGAAGCAACAGAGAGTTCGGTTTTCATCTGCTAAGATTTCTGGGAATGTTTATTTTGGGATAATTTCGTTTCGCAGACAGACTGGAAGCTTAAAAGACAAAAAAACAATAAGTGCCTGGAATCGATCTACCTCTCTTTGGAAAGCTTCATGCTTTTGTGTATTTTTTCGGTGATTGTACTTTCCTTTTGAGGAGCTAAGCTATACTTACATGTATCGATTCCGAATTCTCCGATTATTTTGTTTAGGTTTGCCTAATTAATTCCGAACTACATATCGGTTCTAAGAAATAGAGTTAACCGGATTCAGTTCGCCGCTCAGCGTCCTTAATTGTCTTTTAATATTTATTGAGCGATTTCAGGTTTTAATCAAGGGAATTGAAATCGAGAATTAATAGATTTTTATAGATTCCGTTAATGGAAGCGAAAGCCATCGCTATCGCTATACGAAAAAGATTTTCTGGACACGGCCATGTACACTCGTGCTTTTCCCTTATATGTACTTAGGAAAGCGATTAAGTGATTGACGGTGGTAAAACACTCGTAAATGACTTAGTTGTTCTAATTAGAAGAGGCTAGTAATGAACTACCCACACAAAAGAAAAAAGGAAGTGTGCCGCTCAAATAGGAATGATAGGGGAATCACTTTAAGCTATAAAAAGGAGCCTTGTACTCGGTGAAGGCAATATTAACAAAATTATTAGGTTTTTTTGTCGATCTTGTAAGGTTTTCAAGCTTTTATTTGGCACAATTTATTCATCGGCTTGACATTCGGACAAAATTATCCTCCTCAAAGTCTGTTTTTCGAGATAAGGATCTCTAAGGACCAATTCTGAAGATTCTTCCTTGAGTTCTGAAGGAAACTTCTTCCTGGGGTTTCTTTGCGAATAGTAGGGATCCTATACGTGTTCCTACATGGGCGCGGAATTCATGAAAGGGTGTCTCCCACATTTATGACTACAGAGAGCATTTTGAAAGAATAACTGATATGGGTTTCTTGATGAATGCTCCCTTGTGAATGGGAAAGGTCCACTGTCACACACTGACGTGAATCATTAACCGGTTTTCTCACAGAGTTATGATTACAGAAGATACAACGCACTCCTTCAATTTCCAACTTTGGGAAGGAGACAGAGAGACAGGAGGAGTATAGGCGCAAATGACAGATGTACGAGAGAAAACCTAGTCAGCTCACTGGTTGTGACGATTCTCAGCTTCTTTCATTGTGCACTACTTCTTTGCTAGTTGTCTCGCCACTTTACGTACCAATCGAGGCTCCTAACTGTAACCAACACTTGGAAGATTGAGGTATGGTAGCCTAAGTAGAGCGCTCGAAGAACCAAAACTCAGAAACATGGCAGTTTTAGAGGATCAATTATTTACACGACTAGAAAGAGAATTATTTCAGAAATTAAGAGCAATTACCTAGTGAACAAGAAAGATGAATGCCCTTCCGTCATTTATGAGCCTTTGCATGCTGCCCTATTGGGTTATGCTCTCCCAAGGAACGCTTTACGGTGGAACACTAGTGGATGTAGTGGAAGATCTTCTGTTAAGGTCTTCTATATTCTTGTACCTTTGGGGTTTTGGGTGAGCAATTAAACAATTTCAACGGGGCATCCTAGAGATCGTTTCCCTCAAGGGACCCAAACGTGCTCTGAGATCAAATACTGAATTCTGATGGTGTGCTCAGTTTGTTCCACTTGATGCCATTAGTGGGTTTGGAACTCATTACAGGACTTTCACATTTTGAGAAGCGTACTCAGCAGGGGAACGAGGCACAGACCGCTGTCACCCACAGATTGGTATCAGCAGTGAATCAGGCTATACGTAATGGTGCTATTGAACTACAGTTCGAATGTGGTGTCGGTTGTAGAGAGCTGTTGGTTGTGGAGAGACACTCATCTATTTTTATTTTGAAGTATCTTCTAAGAATCCTGACCGCCTTCAATGGCATTCTTGTTGAGATGCCCACCTCCCAAGCTAACTTCGTGCACTTCACCTCGGAGTTCTTTTATTTATGAATTTCCGCCGGTCAAGTGTGTCATTAGGTTCCCACAGGTGCCTCGTATTAGCTAACTATTGCCTCACTCCATCAGTAAGGTAGCTGTTTTTTCGTCACTCCGATATATATTGATCCACATGCCCCTACCCCACGTAGTGAATAACACTAATCTGCACGAAATTACCTATCTTTCAGTTTGGACAAGTGGCACAATTACTTGTTGTTTAATACTAAGGTAAAGCTGCAGAAAGTAGACTAATTGTCACTTGCTGTTTTCGCTGGAAATGTTTATCAGGAAAGCACCATCTTGCAAGCTAACTCTAGATGTGTCCCACTAACTAAAGCTCACACGAGGTATTCGGAGTGAGAAAAAGATTCCTGTAGAGTTCCGAACAAGTCGTGAAAAGTGCTATAATGATGGAGTGCTTATGAGGGTAGGGTTCAAAATTCATTCTGGCAACACAATCGTATAGTGAGGAAGGCGACCACGTCGTCACATCACTATTAACGAAATTTTCACCCTTAAATTTCTTGAGAATATTCATAAATAAACGAATAAACTGAGGTTATGGCAACTTAGGAACTCTAAGAGGCTTTATTGAGTTCCGAATGCTTCATTGAAATTGCAAAAGTGACTTGTGGGTGAAGGTTTTTCTGGAAGAGGGAGGAGGAAGGGAAAGAGGGAGGAGAATGATGTTCATTTCCTTATCTCGAAAAAAAGTTCAGATTTCTGCGAAGAGCGCTCACATCGAAACGTTAAGCCGTTGATTGAATTGTTATACATAAAGCCACTGAAAGTGCCGCAGTGCTGACAAAATTAGCTAACATGACGAAGTTACATTGAAAAAGAACTTGAAGCTGACGTAAAGAGGAGCAGATTACTCAGAATTTCATTTTCAGGAGGTGATTTTCTGGGATCATTTTGGGCATGGCATGATTTGGCGAGTTTTCTGATCACATTGACCGTATTCACCACGTTCTGGTCTATGGTCACCGTGCTCTTATTACGGGTAACCATTTAAATAAATTACTTCTTCCTTATGAGTCGAAACCTATAGAAGAGCTTTTTTCAGTTTCAATGGTATGTGGAAACGCTCGGTATGGTTTCTTTATTAGTCGAAGCCAGCTTAGGAGCTCCACAATTAATTCGGAATTGGCAACGAAAGTCCACGCAAGGGATGAGGTATAGAATTCGATCCATTCGGTGTTCACTAAACTCCTGCTATAATTCCTATATATTTCTTGTTTTACTCCATAGTCATCATGGCTTTTCAGTCTTAATTGTGAGGGAATCCCTGGTTTCTCAAACTTAATCAGAAATGATATGGTTGATTTTACAAAGGGAGTACAGTGTTGGGCCATGCAGGCATGCGTCGCAGACGCGTTGCGTTAGACACGGATGTCGCGATCGATAGTGGGGTTAGTAAAAATAGTCTCCCGTGATTAACTCAGGGGCCTTTAGGTTCTGGTTCCTACAAGCAGTTGTTTAAGTCGAGTATGCTCACAAGCACAGTATATACCTGACTGCATGAATGGTGGGTGCATAGCGCAATCAAGAAAAACGACTTTGTTGAATTCTTAGCACTTTACTCGCTTCGTAATTCCAATAACAATCCGTTCGCTGTACCTCCGACACTTCAAAAATGACAGGGTGTAAAAACAGAAATTACCCACGTCCTCAAGCCTAAATGATAGGGATTTTGTCAGGCTTTTGTGTCCCCTAGTAAGTGCATTAGCTAGCCATAATTAAAATGGAAGCAGAAAAAACAACTCGGGAAATTAGCGTAGTGAAACGATTGACTAGGGGTGGACGGCAATGTCGTCTGCAGTGGAAAAGTGGTAGCCATTGTCGATTTACTACGTTTTTGACTACTTTCATTATCTCGCACTTTCGAAACTCATGCACAAAAAGGTAATATAATTCTGAGCGAAATAGAAGGGCCCAGAAAGGGCAACGGAATAAAAAGTATTGGAAATTGTGGGCTTGGTCGTAATCTTGCCTGTTGCGATGATAGGAAACGGCAACGGGTGAATGCTAGTGATGACTTGGTTGTGGGACTGAAAGAAGCTAAATTGTTGGTAAGAGTCGTTCATTTCGCGACAGTCAAGCTAAGAAGGCATCTCTAGAGCGTCTTGACAATCGCAATGCTTTACTCACAATGATTTCTTGATACGTATTGGGTTTGCCGCTTCGCGACCGCGCGCTTGATTGCCACGTATTACAACCATAACCAAAAGGGCAGCAAGTAGTGTAAGCAGCTTGCCTCTTTTCTCCTAATGTTCAAAATATAACGTAAAATTATGAATTGCATTTTCATATTGATTTTTTACAGCATACCCATGGTATTAGCGTGGCTTTGTGGAGATCTCGCGAAAACGGGATACTTCGTTGCTACTGGTAGTCCTGTCCAGTTTTGGGTGTGCGCTATATTACAGGTTAGCATGGTTCAATTCTTCACTTGAAGTCAGATGACGAGCTGTTGCGTTGCGGTCTGTAGCGCGTGTCCAACCGCGACGCAACCGCGCGCGTCTATGTATATGTAGTATGCCGAGCGGCAGGGACACAGGGATACTAACTGGTTATGTTTTCAGATCTCGATCGACGTATTTATTCTCGGCCAAGTGTTTGTGTATCGAAAAAATACAGATTCATCTGAATTGCCGTACAATTCGAGTTCACCGGTCCATTCGGTTATCGATTAGCTGCTTTCCGATTGACAACGGCCAGCATTAGTGCCATGTAAATTGCTCGCCTTTGTTGGCGTCAAGAAGCGACGCGCCCAAGTCGAGCGGCATCGGCTCGACATAGTCGCTTGATGTTGTCTATTTGTTGTGTACTTTGTTGTATTCTTCTTTGTTTCTACTGATCTGAACTAGACATGATTCCTCAACGGTCAAGTCTACTTATCACTCAGTCGATCTTGAGCAAAGCAGCGAAAAGGGTCTGCATCGGGGTTGAGCCGGGTTCCGATTTCCGGAATCCGCACTCACCAAAGCTGGCAACCTTCCCATGTACGCTATGCCAGAAATTCGGCAAGGTTGCGGTATCTTTCAAAGGCGCTAGTGCGTTCTCATGCTACTAATAGAGCCTGCTATCGGATATATCGATAGGTATTGATTTTACGCATGTGATGAAGGGCCTAATCAATATTTACAAGGCTAGTATGAGTATGAGATGGAATTTTCTTGAGAAGCATAAATAGGCCGCTGTAATAAGATATTTGTGTGGTGTTCTACATATATTCTAAAGTCAGCTGGCACCATTCCCGGTTTTGGGGTTTCCTGAGTAAAGAAAGGTTAAGCTGCTAACCAGGCTCTTCGGAATACGCCACGCATTCAGACCTTAACCGGCAAAGCTAGCTTCTCTAGTAGAACTAACTGTTCTATGCATAGTTGACTAGTGTTAGTTCCAGTTTTGGGGAATGAGATCCAGGGCCTTGGACCACAGCGCTTATTGGTACCCCCAATTTCTGAAGTCGCTTGTAAATGGCTGGTAGCGAATTAATCGGGCGAATCTGTCGTCAGAATGATAAATTAAGAGCCTATTCTCGGCCTCAGGGCTAGATCGCTCGGCAGGTAAAGGCTGTGTGACTAGAGGGACATTGTATCTTTAATAGTTAATTATTCTCGATCTGGGGCCAAGGAGTAAAGTCGATGAATATTTTTTGTGTCTAAACACTTTACTGTTCTGACTTTGGCATTTTTGGATCTATGCCACCTTATCCCTGATGAAGAGTCATTAATGAGTATATGCGTGTTCATAAGTCTCTTACACGATGGCTTTAATGTTATTGTAATCAGTGTACTTTGTTTATCATTTTTGTTTGGCAGCTGTTTATATTTGGCTGCGTTAGGCCTTTCGTTCGAGTTGGTTGTGACCATTTATTACCGCATAGTTGTCGTTCATCTGACTTTTAGAGCAGTTGAGCTTTCTAGCCGAGCGCTCAGTAGTGATCCCATCCGCCTATCCCAGATGGTTTGGTGGCGGAGACATAGTTTCCCTACTGTAAGAATGAGTATTGTTTCCTTCTGTGATACGTGCTATTGTTATTCTTTCTTCATGTAGAATTACGTCTATCCATTCTACCGTACATCTTCCATTTCTTCAGAGAATACTAGAGCGTTGTTATTGTGCCTTTTGTTTGACCCGCCGCAGTCGCCAAAGTGTTGCAATTGTGAAATTGGCCGGTTGCATGGATCACCGCCACCCAAGGGGATCCCAGGCGTTACTCGCTCTATCCTATAGATTTATTTTGACTATAGCTTGATATTTGTGATTTCTATACAACGCGCATTGAATTGTCGCGTGAAATGAAGTCTTCGAAGAACTGTTTTTAGAAATTCTATGTAGATGTTCTTTGAACATTGGTTACTTCACTAGAACCTTTTTCAAAGTGGTTCCAATATGTTTTGGTTGTACGGGTTCATTTGTCCCATTATCCGGACCTTATAGCCTCCTTTTCAGCTAACCCTTCAGTCTTTCACACTATCTCAATCACAGTTGATCAAAGCAGGCCAGCAACAGACATTGTCTGTGACATACCTGGTTGGTATCGTTCCGGTGTAAGATAGTTTCTAACTTTTAAGGCCCAATTTTCTAATTGAAAGTCGGATTGTGTAGCCGCTGCTAGTTGGACTGAATGGAATCACTGGCCATTTGAAGAGCTATTTTTTATGGAGTAGTTATGAATAAGCAGGCTAGTTAGGTGGAGCCAGCATCGACCTATGGAAACCAACTCCGTTTATGAGCTGGTCACCGTATTCAGTACTGGTGTCGTCCCTGGTTTTCTCAGAATGCTATGGTAGACACCTGTTCCGGAGGCATCTGGACAACCTAGCAACCGATTAACTCCTTGTGAAATTGTACGAGTACCTGTCTAGACTGACCATTGCCTGGGCCTCCTCACCTTAAGTCTGCCTACATTCAACAGAAGTCCATGTGACTCGAGCAGGACCACTCTACCTACATAAGCCAACTGAAGTTCAAAGCACGGTAGTGTGGCCTTAGATGGTCTAGTCAACCTTCCCCCCACTTAGGAGATCAAAGGTCTGTGATGATGTAGCGCTCAGCCACGGACTTCGAGGGGTTGGCGGAGGTTTTTCTGAGAGTAAGATGATTCTAAGTGTAAACTGATAGACAGAAATGATTGCGTGAGTGAAAAGTGATAAATGAGNAAGCCAACTGAAGTTCAAAGCACGGTAGTGTGGCCTTAGATGGTCTAGTCAACCTTCCCCCCACTTAGGAGATCAAAGGTCTGTGATGATGTAGCGCTCAGACACGGAATCCAAGGGGTTGGCGGAGGTTTTTCTGAGAGTAAGATGATTCTAAGTGTAAACTGATAGACAGAAATGATTGCGTGAGTGAAAAGTGATAAATGAGTAATGAATGGATAGCACAGATGTAGAGTAATGATTGACGACGCGTGGGAAATGTTGCTAAGGTTACACCCCCTGGGAACTCGTGTAAATTGCAGATTCTGAGAAGTATAATCGCTTCGAAATGATAGTTCACGCATTCGCACTCTATCGAGCAAACATCAAATGTGTTGGCTCCATTTTGTAACTGACTAGAGCAGGTCTACAGCTGCTAGCAAGCACGTGAGGTGCAATTTGTAGCTACATATAGCGGCGCCAGATAGTTAGCATAGTAATTAGCTGGAAGGCATGTGAATGGCAGTAATGCTCAGTATGTTAGTTGAAGAATCGAATGTTCTGAAGTTTTTTTCCTTGAATAGGGAATCTGATGGATAGCCTACCACCGTCAAAGCTCGTTTCGTCGTCGTTCAAAGAGACTTGATGAATGTCTTGTTTTTCAAATAGTAATTATGCCAAATTGGACTCGGCACATGCTAAAGAGAACTTTGGTCCAGGAAATCGAAGGGGGTCGGCCAAAAGATTCTAATTCACCGGCCGAACGGTTTGTTGTAGGGGAAAATGAAGGATTTTAGTAAAATTCTACTCATCACTGAAGGATTCTTTATTTCAGTGTGAAATATGAGTCGAGAGGCAACAAAACGCTATGAGACTATCAAACATTTGGGAGAAGGGCAGGTTAGTAAAATTCCATTTTTTCCTTATATTTCGGAGTCGGTTTCAATTGCAATGACACTTGTCACGCTTCAACGCGATGCGGTCGTACGTGCGGCCGTCAATCGATATCGATTTGCCTGGAGTTCTTTTGTCGCTCATCATCGGCAGGTGTCTCTAGGTGACTTCGCAGAATTGCTCGCTGGTTCCTAAATATTCCTAAAATGATCCACTACACCCGTAGTCCTCTCCCAACCGTTGACAGTGGCAATATAATTGAAATCTTGATTTTAACATTTTCCAGTTCGCCAACGTCTATAAGGCAAAGGACAAGGAGACCGGAGATTTCGTAGCGATCAAGAAGGTAAGTAAATTTCCTAAGAGGGGATAGAGGTTGAATCATGCTATTACAAGATTGGTGTGCCCATTGGTCGCTATAAGGCTGGACACCAAGAAAATTAGCATAGGGAAATAGGAATGGCAAGAAGCAGGTCGTTGGGTCGCTTCCGCTTCTTGGAAACCATAGAGTTACCGATATTATAATAGCCCTTGTCTGGGTTGGGGTTTGCAGGTGAGCTAATCGTAGTCATTATTCCCTTGCGCAAAAAATTGAGTTTCGTCCTTAACATAGAATCCTATTCAGGGAGTATCCCTCTGAAGGGATGGGCCGAGTTAATTTCATGAACCATCTCTGGGAGATCCACATGGGCTTTATTCGGCAAGTTTTCTGACCAGAATAATAGACGCGAAATTCAGCTCTGTGCTGATCCAAAGGGCTAGACTTAGCATTCATCAAAAGTGACAATTTTCCAGATCAAGCTGGGTTCGAGAGCTGAAGCAAAAGATGGCATCAACAGAACAGCACTTCGTGAAATCAAACTCTTACAAGAGATTCATCATGATAACATTATAGGAGTAAGTTCTATAATCATTTGATTGAAATTGGGTTCGAAAAATTGGAAATCTGAGCTATTTGTGACCTCAATTTAAGAATTTCTTGAGCTATGCCAGAGCTAGCTGGTCAGAAAAAAGTATGTTCTGTATGGAATAGGTGCAAAGCGGAGCAGCATAAAAAACGCTGAAATAGACTGTCTAATTGCTTTGCCATCCACTTGCTGCTTTTGCATATCGGCCCTGCATGTCGGCCCCACTTAGGGTGAAATGTGTCGCCGCATGAAGCTTTTCTTGCTTTTGCCCTCAAACAACAAGCGGAAAGTACTGAGTATGGATACGGGGGGGGGGGGGGGTGCTTGAGTAGGTATGCAACATCCAGTAGGTACCTATCATTCAATTACTCCAGAGAAACAAGAAAAACTAAGCTCATTTTCTTTTATTTGTACTTATAGCTCTGGAGGGATGCATTGACCGGTGCTACTGCTTATACGGTAGCTTATATCAGGAAGTAGCCGTTCCTTTTTACGATCCTCTACTCGCTTTTTGATTCATTACACTTTAAGAACTATATTCAGCGAGTTAAACCAGGAAAGTATGCAATAAGTGTAAACAAACAAAGAAAACTCAAGCACAAACAAAATAGGGAAGGGATGACTTGTTGAAGATGATTCGTTCCCCTTTTTTGGGATTGCAAATTGAGGAAAAATCTCATACTAGCTCGTTATGTGTAGCAAGCCACTTTTTTCTGCCTCTTCATCTCGCTCAAAATCAATTTTTTATCATCTTCTCGCTATGCCCCTTTCGCTGAGGAAATGTTTCGTTTTTCAGTTACGTGACGTGATTGGATCCCGGACCAACATCCAGTTAGTGTTCGATTTTATGGAAACAGATCTAGAGGTACTTCTGGAAGCAACCAGTTCGGTATAATAGCTTTCCTTCAATGATCGGTCCTGTTCCTCGTTCAGCACGTTGTCAAGGACCGCGACATTATTCTAATGCCTCCACACATCAAAAATATGGCGATGCAAACTCTACTAGGCTTGGAATTTCTTCATGCTCACTGGATTCTTCATAGGGTGAGTCAGCCTGCTGTTCAACTTCAACTTTCCAATTGATCAAATTTCATTAATGCAATCGTTCAGGATTTGAAGCCGAATAACTTGCTAATGAACAGTGCCGGAAGGATAAAATTGGCTGATTTTGGTTTAGCTCGATTTTTTGGATCCCCAAATAAAGTCTACACTCATCAGGTAAGAATGAGAAATTGGGTCTGAGGTTCGGGTGCACCGGGGGAGTGTAACAAACTCGCTGAGCATAGTTCATGAACAGATCCTCTGATGCCGATGATGTGCAGTGGGGCATGCGCTCTGGTCCGCCAAGCTCGACGTCATTGTAGTTCTTTCCTGAAGCCGAAGAGGGCCATGCTAGTTGTAGGTAGTGGCGATCGCTCTTTATTCACTCGTTCAGGTGGTCACTCGTTGGTATCGTGCTCCAGAGCTCATCTGGGGAGCTAGAGCGTATGGAACGGGTGTGGACATGTGGGCGATCGGATGCATCATTGCCGAGCTACTTCTTAGGGTAGGTTTCCATTTCGTGTCTGTAGTATATCGTTGTAACAAAAGAGATGAAATCCCTGTCTGAGTTTCTAACGAACTGTAATTCCCATATGGGCGTAGGGACGACTGCTGTGATAAGGAGACCAGTGTAGAGATTCTTAACAGTATGAGAGTCATTCAGATTTGGAACTTCGGTTGAAGTTATATTGGATGATTAATCAATTCAAGTTCACTCGAAAATATCCGTTGGACCCTATTGTAATTTATTTATATTTCTTATGCAGACATAACTCTTTACAGTCACCTTACCTACTGGTTGCACAACTGTAGGGATATTATGCCCAAGCCCCTGTCCTTCATAGTTACCCTGTTTTCCATTGTACTAGTCCCGGTGGAAAGCGAGTGAGCTATCCTGACTTTTACCTTAATTGGAGCCGAATTGTACCACTTTCACAGGCGGCTCACTGTTTCACTCAGTCAGAAAAGCTATTTCGTAATGAATCAGTGTAAATAGTTAAATACTGGAAGCCAAAATACCAATCAGATGAAATCCATTTGGTGGTCGCGCTGAAACCCTTTATGTGACATGAAATCTCGTTTGTTTGGTTTCTCTTAATGGAACCAACGTCACGACGTAAGAAGAGCACCGTGTAGTTCTGTGAGGTTTGACCGCAACTAATTTCTGATGGGGATTTGAACAATCATCCTTGCAGGTACCACTGTTCCCTGGAGAGTCTGATCTGGATCAGTTAGTGAAAATTACACACGTACTTGGATCACCTACTGTTGAGGATTGGCCAGCGATGAAAAACCTATCGGATTATATTGCTGTCAAGTCAGTCAATTGATATTGAACCTCATAGTTCATCTTCGAAAGCTCTTGGGCTGTTCAGGGAGAAAGTCGGAATCAATCTTCGTCATGTATTCACTGCCGCCGGTGATGATCTCATCGATCTGTTACATGGCTGCTTCGCCTATGATCCTTTGAAGCGCCTCACTGCTTCTGAAGCGCTTCAGTGTCCCTACTTCAGGTAAACTTTCGTGTCCATTTGTGTGTAAGGGGCAGTAAGCCCTGGATTTTTGTGGGATGTTGTGGGATGTCAATGACCGGGTCAGGGACGTCAGGGGAAAATTCCACTATTGTTTCTACACAAAGCTTTCTAAATCCTGTGACTTGTATAATGCAGCGTATTGCATAAGTGTTTGATCAGATAAACAAACAAATAAACAAATAAAACCCGCTAACGGAAGCGCTTCTGAGCGATCAATGAAGCAAGTCAACCCTGTAGGTACATAAGTTAGAATAGTGCCTTTTTGAAAAGGTGGTGTTCCAGTAACGAACCGTTGTGCTGTCTGGATGAGGAGCTACCGCTACCAGCTCGTGCAGGTGGTGGTCCACAATTGAAACGGCGACGACTACGCGACGATGGATCGCCGCCCCGTCTCAACATTTGAATCTGTTCATTTCCTGGTAATTTCATATGCTGCTGATCCTCCGTTGTTGTTTTCATTTACTGGTATTGTTTATTTTGCTTATGGGTTCTTTAAATGAAGTGCAAATTTCTGAGTTTCGAAGGTTTGACGATAAAAGAGAATTTGTGAGAGATATGGGTGGTGAGTGTTCTAGGAGCGATCAAGGGCGCTTTTCTGCCTTATTGAATTAATTCGTGCGTCAAACTTGGGACCTTCTTATGATTAGATTCAATCTTCTGAAGCTTTTGAATCCACGGCGCAATCCTCTAAGTACGACGTTACTTAAATTTAAGAAGGGTTACGTAGAGTTAATTGGACCGGCATCACACATATTTATGCTCGCGATACCAGGTCCGGACTGATACCTGCCTGAGCTGTCCAAGCCTTTATTCCTTTGGGGTCGATGGATCACCGACAAACACATCTGGGCTAGCCTGTGCAAGTCACTGTTGAGACCAGGTACCCACTCATACATTACTATGTATCTGATTGAAGGTGGAGTGTAGGAGTGTATCACAAATAGGTACACCAGCTTTATTAAAGCGTTATTTTTCCACAAATTTATACTAGCTGACAAATTGCACTTTAGTCTTGTTTCTGAAGACATCGCCAAGATTTTGATCACCATCCAAATGCATTCTCGTAATTTTACATTTCGTATTTTCGTCACTCCCTGAAAAATAGCATCAATTATTAGATGACAGTTGAGTTCTGAAATAATTGAGACGGATAGAAAATTCCGTGCCTCACAATACTTACAACAATAGTAGGTTAAACTAAAGCTCTATAACACACTTATATGATGCTTAGTAGTCATTGGATGATCCTGGACACTGACTTGTCGTGGATGGATTTTGTCTCGAATTGCCCTGAAATTCACGAAGAACTCATCAAAGCCATCCCATTGCCTGGCTAGGCATCAAAAGATCAAGAAATGGTGACGCGAAAAATCCGCGCAGCTTGGTGCTCGCCGCACGCGAAAAATTCGCGGACCTACCTTTTGGTGCACTACTTCAACTCTACCACTTCAGACCCACTTTTTTCAGCATTTAGCCTATTTTTATGAATAATATAATATACTCACCGATTTACAACTAAGTAGATGATCGGATATACACCGCTGTTCAAGATCCACATCATGTTCACTGCCATATAAGTCCAAATAATCGGTGGAAGTATTGCCTGTAATTCGGAGTGAATTTGGCAGATTTTTCGACACAAACGAGTAAAATGTTACCCAGATGTATTTAGAAATTCCTTTACATGTACTAAACACTTCCATTTGTATACATATGCCTTTGTAGGGGCGGATGTGTTATAGTGTTAAGTGGCGCACTATCACACACGAATGGTCATCAGTTTGAATACCGGATCGGTATTCCCCTCAGGTCAACCAAGCCTTCTATCCGTCCTGGGTCACTTAACTGGTATCAGACTCGTCTGGGAGGATAAATGTCCTGGCTTGTACATCGGCTTGGCACCACAAGTCGTTGTATCGGAAACATGCGGATTCAAAACGCCATTACGATTCGAATGGAAGTCGAATGCGGGGCGCAACTCTCTCAAGCAAGATTAATTAACGTCAAAAGACTCTATCTTTTATTCTTTACGCCTCTGCAAGCAAAATAGAGTCTTATGAATAGTTTGGCTGCAGAGAATTCATTATAGCTGCCATTTTCGTCATGTATTTACGCCACAGTAACCATACTTGATAGCTTGTTTACTAACAATATATTCACCTGTGCATTATGCCATAAGAAATTAAGTATTGTGCAATAGGCAGTGATGACGAGCGCTTGTATGAGTACTTTCATTTCAGCACGACTATTTGAGTTGGACATGAAACGTCTTCGCTAAAAAAGAAGAATATTACTGTATATAGCAAAGTACGTGGTAGAAAGTGGTTGATACTTACGGTACGGTAAAGGGCGATGATGACTAGAATGTAAAACACCGCTGAGATCAGTATAGTGCTCAATTCGATGATCATTTCCACTTTCTGGACTATCCACGAAAATTTGAGGCCATAGTTGTAATCCCATGAATACCTGAACAATAGGAGGGTCGTCTGGATAATAGGGTGTGAATTTGAGAAGGTTAGACCGGGAAAGTCTTCAAGGTTGCTCGGATAAGGAAGTAGTTAAATATTAGGAGTACCGCAGTCAGAAATCCAGTTCAGAGTTGGTTTCATTCAGAAGACGAAGCCTTCTGATAACCCTTCCACCTCAGTGCTTTTGACGTTTGGGATGGAGGTAGTTACCCCTTGTTATCAAGTTGTTAGTTTAGTCGAGACTTTAATGAGTAGATAAGAGGCACAGTTCACGATAATTTTGAGGATCTATTAAGATTTAGATAGGGCAAAAGTGACGAAGAAAACGTAAAAATTGGCTTATTCAAAAAAATGAAGGGTTAAAAAAAGAGGGGGTGAACGAGAATATTACGAAAAAACTGCATGTAAAAGGTACTTGGTACAACACTTAACAACTCGTCCGCTCTGGGTGGGTACGTAGGCTGAGCCGGTTTTTGGGGGCCCTATTACGCCCTATCTTGACTTTTTTCGATCCAACAGCGTTTTTTAGGCTATACCTTTGCCTTTGAGAATCATAGGCCCCTTCTAGGAAGAAACCTCAATAACCATTTTTATAGTGAACTCTGCCCTTAATTAAGTTTCAGTATGTAAGTATCACAAGCTCAGGTGGTGGACCGCACCTCCAGCATCAAGTTCATCTTTGAACTAGCACCGGTGAATTCCTTTGCGCCCCTCTCTAATCCATTAAATTATCGAGAGCTGTCTAGCTTTCAGCAAATCAAATCAAATAAAATAATATTATAGGAGGGCATTAGTGGAAAACAAAAAAAAGTTGATTCTGGGACATTCGAACTCACTGATCAGGAAAATAACGGATTGTTGCCCACGGGGACGACAAAGCGCTGGCGAACAGTAACCAGATTATCATGCTGAATGCGATCCAATTCTAAAAGCGCAAATAAAATTGGATTCGAGGGGAAAATAAGTGGAAGGATTGTTCTCAAATCTTACTATGACAGCTTTTTCACTGAATAGAATGGCATCAAGTGGAGGCGAATAGATCTGTATGAATCGATTGAATGATAGCACAAGGGTAAGGACGGTATAGGCAACATAGGCTGGTGTTGCCAATACACCCATCGCCTGAAATATACGCTATCTGGATTCATGGGCTGTAGTAAGTCATTTCGGGCATTGAACATTCCCTACAAAGTCCCTCAAACCGGCCACTTATAGTTCAAATACATTGCTAGTTATACTACCCACATTTTTGGTTCCACACCCATCTAATTCCAAGAGATGAATGTGCTATTCGGAAGCGAACATCATATGTACGCACGCGACCCGCCCCCTGTCCAAACTCCGCCCACTAACCTGAACTTTGTTCTGGTTTTCTCTGAATTTGATTCCATGCGAAAGAAAGAATGGGTAAGAGTCAAGCCTAGAGCTTTCCTTAACTACTCATAATCAAACCCAAACACATCAGCTGTTGTTTAAGTATTCTCATTTATGTTTACTTGCTTATTTGAACCCATAAGTAGCGTATAGTAGGATACCAGAAAACAAATGTTTCAAACGAACCTTTGCCAAATCAGGATGCGCCACAGACTGCGTTATTGTGAATATACCAGTGGCAAAATGTGGTATACATTGAACAACATCGAACACACCCAAAACGAACATAAATTTATATGAAGCCATTTTCATCAGATCACGGTCTCTCCACAGAAGCTGAAAAGGAAAAGACTGTAAGTTTTGTTCACAGTGCTCAATAAACTCTACTTTTCAAATGTTCAGGTTGGAAGTATTTGAAAAATCAGTTTTTGGCAGCCCTAAGGGACTCGATCGCACCCGATAAGTTCGTAGAAGATTCCCAAACTAGGAAGGAGTTGCAAATCCACCCATTTCGATCAACTCCGCCCATTACTGATGATCCACGACAAATCAAGTCAGTTTCGATGCCCCAGTTTGCCCCACATAACCCCTTTTGAATAAAAGTGGAGTTTTTCTTTCGGAAAGGAAAGGATCGCCGCGAGCCTACCCACTTGGATCAAGATTTTGCTTGCTCTCCACAAAACTCCAGGGAAGCTCCTGGATGATCCCTTCATTACTTGTTACTTTCTTCCATCACGTTGAAAAATCCCTTCTCAAGCTGTGTCCTTTACCTTTTAAAATGTAGCCGTTAACTAAGTCACATTGGTTTGGCCAATGGTTAATAACATCAATCATTTTGCTTCAATTAGGACAACCGCTGACAATAAATTTTCCTTACGTAAGTAGTTGGCCTTAAAGTACAAATGTTCCTTAGTAAGACAAGCCACATCATTAGTTTTTTCCTTCACTGATTATTAATGAAATGCCAATTCAGAGGAACTAACCACTAAAATGATTGAGTAGGCACATCCACATGCTATAGACAGTACCATCATAAAGGAACCAACAATCACATCGCTAAGTGGAGTTCGACCTGAAATAAATTATGAAATTCATTTTAGGTTCAGCGGAACACTTGAAGTTCCAAATAAGAACGACGAGGATAACGGTTCTCCTCAGTATTGGTTGGAACTTGATAGAGCTAGAACTGGAAAGCTTGTCTACTGTCCTGCCCCATCCCTAGAAACTTCGGCGGATGAGCAATGAGAAAGCATGGGTAGCATGAGAAGCGGATGAGAACCTTTAGGATAAGGAGGGTAAGAAGCTTGGGACCGAAAGAGTTATGCTTGGCCATACAGTAGGTACCCATTAATACCATATTGGTTATGTCTAGACCTGGCAGTTGCCTACTTGTATGAAGGAATGGGTATCTAAGTACTATATAGGAAGATTCCCATTCCTTCGTACAAATTCCGGATCTAATAAGGATAACCCAGACTTCCACGTGTCGTGCCAAATTTTAGAAATGACGACGACGAGGGTACGTGCCACCCCCTTCCCCATATGTCGCCTGGGCTGTCTGAACGCAAGAGTCGTCCTGGTCCTACCATCTGAACAAGAATTGGAGTGATGCGATCATTTACAAAAGATTAATGCCATTAATCTGAGAGATTTCATGTAACGAATCGAAAGAGGTCCAGGCATTTCGAAGCCAAGTCCACAAATTTTCAAAAAGAAAAAGTTACCTCTAAAATCCGGAACGTCCATAAGCGTTTGTAATGAGCTTAGTGGAACTTTACTGTTTAGTAGTCACCTGAAATTCACCATTAAAACACTCGAACGGCTCCACTGGACGATTATGATATGAGTCAAACGATTATAAAAAGAACAGAACTGTGGCATTAATCAGGAATTTCAACGGGACGGCATTACCCTGAATCCACGCACGTATGGGAAATACAGAACGGCATTAGCTGGAACAGCAGGAAGGAGAACGCTCAGGTATATACTGCGAACGAGAAGAGAGAATGGAATTTGTGAAGGCTCTCTGACCACAACACTGCCGGGATTGAACCCACCTTAGGTCAGCCGAGCCCTCCATCCATAAATAATCTCCACTCCACAGCAATCCTTTGCAGGGAGATTGTGTGTGGAGTGGCAATGAGCAGTCTTTTAGTAAGGCTGCAAAGAAGCCCATAATATGCTGCGAAGGCGTAGCCTCTGTCACAGACCTCTGAGGCATACTGAGGCATACGACGCATAGGACTTATTCTACCGTATAGGTCGGAGTCATTAACTATGTTTGACTAACAATCTGAATCCTCAGAAGAAGTCTCGAGGCATCACATGGAAGATTTATGACGTAGCACCTACATGCACCCATTATTTCAGGATTATATCTTCTGGGGGGGCCGACTCTAAAAAGTAAACTAATGACATGTTTTATAACAATGATTTGAAAGGGAAACGTGTTGCTAAGGAGATACTAATTGTTCGGAAACATCGTTTTTCAGCACAGTTACAAATGGACACACTGAAAGAAGGATCATAAAAACCTCAAAGTCGAAAAAACTGAAATGGGTTTCTCAATCGAAGTTTTCATAAGAGCAGAATCGGAAGGAAATTTAATTCTTTAAAGGAAGTGAGTGTATTCGAAGTCCATCCTAAGAGCAAACATCTGGAAACTGGACTCGCTTTGTTATTTACTGAGGTAGCTCTATAGCACCCCAGTTGGCTACATACATAAGCTTGGCCTTTAGCTGTAACGGTAGAATACTTAGCGTAGTAGTCATTGTTTAGAAGACATGCTGGCGGCAGAAGGGACTGGGGACTAGAATACTAGCTGGAACCGAAAGTTGAGCAGATTTTCCTTTATAATAAGTTTCTGGTGAATAGTTAGCTACTGCCATCACACAAACTAGGTGTGACCGCGATCCAAGGAAGATCTGGCCCTTGGAACGCTAGAGGGGCCCAGTCAGTAGGTTTCAATATACTTGTTAAACGCTCGGATGTAATAGACATCGATGTGAGGGTGGGCATAGTATTGTAGCATGCTGCAGATTATCATGCATGGATGGCCCAGTTTGGAATCTCTGCACCTTTGGAGTTGGTCAATTGGTTCGAAGGTCGCCCAGGAGGAAAGGAGTGGGATCGCATACAGACAGATCTATGAGGTGTAACTGGAAGGCGTATAAGAGAGCCTGTACTAGAGGTGTGTACGCGTTAACCCAATGTCATGGTATAAAGTTAATCTGTCGTGCAATCAAATTCAGCTTTTCATAATGGGCGTCTCGGCGATTCCGCGTAGGCCTAAAGTAATTAACCTGAAGTAAGTTTTCGCCATTGATTGTTAAAAATATGATGAAAGCAAGTGGTATCACCAAGCTCACTTTGTACCGACTTTATTCATCAGCACTTCGATTCTGAAAGATGTGAGTTGAAATAATCCCGGAGCAGTCCATAGCTTCACATGGGTGTTGCAAACTTTACGTTTTCAAAGTCTTGCCGGTGGCGTACAATCCTGTGAATATACTCATTCAGACGAGTCTCCCAGTAAATCAGGACTCCAGGAAGATTGTAAGCTTGGTCGGCGTGTTCATTTTTAGAGTATGATTCACCCTTTGTACAACTGATTAACCTTTGGGCGGCTTTGGATGAATAAAATCTGAACTACAGCTTTCTCGAGGGGCTGATGATTTCCAAGATGAGCTGTGTTGTTTCAAAGCCACCGTCAGCTACAATATTCATCAGCCTATCAGCCCCAGCTCCACATAATTGGAACAAGACATTTCCCCCTACATTGCCTTACATAGCAGTCCGTACCAGTCTCATGACTCACTCTCCTGGGAGGATTCCCATCAGATTATTTATTGGAGTTAGTGATAATATAATGTGAGAGTATATAAAAAGCATAAGAAACAAAAACTGCAACCTGGCAATAGCAACGACGTGAGGCTTATGCCTTCGCAAAAGTTTTCATTCATAGGGGT
>UZAF01016517.1:41784-60825 GCA_900617895.1 Haemonchus placei
CCAATTATTATGATGATGCCGATCTGGACGAACACTTTCGAAATTTACTGTTGGACGCTGAAAACGAAGGCGGCGATACAGATGATTCACAGGATTCGCAGGCAACTTTCTCCCCAAGAGAAGATTATACTTCAGATTACAGACTAGCGAAAAATTTTATGGAAAGAAGAACTCATCTAGTTGCTACTTTGAGGACTACTTACACAGAAACATCATATACTGTGAGTTTTTGGGAAAATTAGAGGTGGCTGTATCATTTTGCGACGCACTGTATTTGAAGCTTCTCAGTTGAGAAACACGATGACACAAAAAACAAACACACGCTTGCTAACGACATATGCTAGAACACGCTACAATCACATTTCAAAATATCTCCTACTGGTGCTGATGGAGGCCCAAAGTCTTCTCTCAACCTAATCGCATGTTACACGCAGGTATCCTCCTTAATTTTTGCGAGCCCTTCTCCAGTCTTGCTTTGTAGGACTCCAAACTAGGATCGCAGACTCGACAGGTCTTCTTCACCAACGACCATAAGGGGGAGTCGAAGTGTAGAAATGACGATGAATGTAGGGAAATCAGAAGGACCGGCTCCGACATTCAGCTGACTACAGTTGAACAACACTGTGCGACATGATCTACTCATCGCTCAGCGCATCCTCAGTAGAGTAGAACTGCTCGAAGCACTCCTTGTCGGTGTAGAACATTTGGCCGGTTTCGAGCCACTATTCACCTCATCTTGGGGCTGCAGGGATAGAGCGCCTTCTGTCGCTTCCCCAGGGGTCTAACATCAGTAAGAATTTCCTATGGCCATTTCGAGCGATATCATCTGTCCGAAACAAAGCTATCATTACAGGTTCGTGTTGGGCTGTCTCTGCCGCTGGAGCAATCAATGTCTGATCGTATTTGCGTCCAGACAAAAGGAAGGGTGCAAGTTAGTTATCCGATTCCCTCTGATTCCTGTGGTAAACTCAAGAGATCCTGCACTGCAGACAGAACATAAGTTTTTCTAGTTATGTGCGAGTTTTCCGCTTAGGTAAGTTGTGAGCACATTTCTCCTTCTCCGTACTTACCGCGTTTGTTCTACAATGGCATGCCACACAAAGCGTATTTATCCGACCTTGTGAATGACTGTATTCATGTCATAAAAAATATAGGGCCTGTATAGGATTTAACGACATAGGATTTCAATGAAAAAAGGATGATCTCTCATTATGACTAAAAGCTTCCGCCACAATATGGAATTTCTGGAAGGGAAAGACCTAGGAAGGTTTCGAAAAGCCAGAATCGACGGATTCCGCGTGTACTTAACTTGACTATGTGCGTGCAGCAGTTGAGTAAGGGAATGGCACCTGATGTTTTGAAATGTGCAGTGTGCAAATATTGATCCTGCGTCGTGCATAGAAAGCTTTCGACTACGCCCCCACACTTTCGACTACGCTTTCGACTACATGTGATCAGAACAATGTTCCATCAATAGTTCACTGCAACTTACGAAGTCTAGACTGGACTGAGAGGTTTAATTTTCAGAAACTGATTTCGGGCGCCGATATACTCGCTTGCTGTGGTAATGAATGTGGAAAAGGATGGGTTCATAGCTTGACAGATGAAAAATGGTCATGAACTATGTATGTACATAGCTCTTCGTTTCATTGATCAAATTTACACCTACAATAATTTGATCCATGACTTGAGCACAATGTTTATGCTCATGGCAAAGTGCAGGGACTGCTTTTGAAAACCAATTTGTACATTGTCTCTGACTTCTCTCTTGCTTTGACATCGGCATAGTTGCTTATGATCAAAGTGTTCTTATGCCGTACGATTTTGTTGAATGGAACAATTTATTAAATCAACTGCCCACTGACAGTCGCCTGTGGACTTTTATATCGCTTGCACGTGGGACCTTGGCCTCTGAAAAAGACGTTAGCACTGAAACATTAGGCAGTTGTTTTAATAAATTTTCCCACCTAACAACCTCACACAGCACAAGACTATTTTGATCATAAACACTTTGCAAATTGTCGAGGCGGAAAGGGAAACTGGTTAATTGCGATTTCTATCAGCTCAAAAACAGCTCTTACTTCACTCAGCGCTCTTCTGAGTTGGGAGAAGGAATGAAGCAGTTAGCCTTGCGCGTCGGTCGACGCACACTAAATAAAATAAAATAGAATAAAATAAAATAAATTCGGTCTTGAACGCGGCAATTTAGGAACACTGATAGTGTATGGTAGTGTATGGTAGAAAGTTATAACACGTTATTGGAGCTGTTATGAAGCCTTAGATATTAGGAGCCGCAGAATTCATTACCTCCTCCGTAATGATAGTGGAAGTTTGGCACTTCAGTGGGTGTTGTGGGATGTGAGGAGACCCTAGATGACTGTTGACAACGACTGATAACAAGCAGAAAAGGCTGACAATGAGCCATAGAAGGCTAGAGCTACTGGGTCTGAACAGTTTCATGTAACCATTGGAACCTTGGCATCTTAATAGGTGATGTAGGATGTTAATGGATCGTAGGTATGCTGTGACAGGAACTGATAACAGCAGATGAGAGCTGATAAGGGGCTTTGGAGGGAAAGAGCAACTCACCAATCATATCCGAGTGCCCTTGTTGTTTGCGGTCTAGCCTTGACTCTTTGATATGTTTCATTCGATAAGACGGGGAAGTGCAGTGATAGGGACCGATTAAAGGCACTACATTGTTAGCAGATGAACATTTAGGTCATTTTTTTTACTATTAGATTACGACCTTTACCCAGCAAGGTTCGTTGCTCGAGGAAGAACCACGATCTCTTTTTGTTCCGATATCATTTAACAAAACTTATCAGACTCCCGATAAACTTGGATTCTCCACTAAAACTATATCCATAGAGACAGGGAGGAAGCTTCATTGATAAAACCTCTGATAGTAATGTTACTATTAGCCGAGAGCATTTTATCAGAAGTTTTTTGCCTGTCTTGACGCATTTTTTGTTCTGGAATATTCCGAGAACGTTCCACTGCTTTGACTTGGACAACTTTCCAAACTCTCGACAGGTCATCGTCGAACAGCACAATTACAGGTGCAAGGGAGGATATCTCGATAAAGCCTGGGAATTTGCTAAGAAGTTCGGCGTGTGCAGAGGAGGGCGATACCAAGAGAAGGTAGGTGGGGAAAGTGTTATCAACGGGTTTTCTGAGGATACCGCTTGCTTCCTCACAACAATGGTGCACCTACTCTGTCTCTATGACACATTTCAAAAACATGCTCTTCAGGGTGTCTGCAAACCTTATCCCCTCCATCCATTTGACTTTTCGGAAGGAAAATGGTACAACTGCCCTGATCATCCATTTTATACACCGTTTTGTAAGAAGTATTGCCAGTTTGAATACGGAAAGAGATACGATCAGGATAAATCCTACGGTATACTTGCAGTAACATTTCTAAAGGATGCCACCACATTTCTCTCCGAATAATGCTCTCAATGGTTAGCTCATGATTATGCTAGGAGCGACACAGAGTACAACAAGTATCAAACGTACTGAGACACTGAGGAAAATGATGTGCCACTCCTAGGCAACCATTCACGATATTTTGATATCTTTTATCTAGATCAGACAACCATAGGGTGCTGGCTTTCTCTGATTCATTTTTCTAGACTAGGTTTCAGATTTCAGCCTCCGCTAACCTTTTTTTCTTGAATTCCAGCGAAATCGGCGTACATCTTGGACGAAAATGAGGAAGCAATCCAAAGAGAAATTATCAAAAACGGACCAGTTACAGCTTCCTTTATCATTTACAGAGACTTCTCCTTTTACGGTATCTATGTGGTGAGATTTCGTCAAAGTATTTAATATTTGTGTTTGCAATAACATCAGCACACCAAAGACAAGTCAAAAAGTCACGAGAAATGGTGCCGTGGAATCGGCATTGGAATAAAAGGGTTCAGGATTAAAAGCATTGTCTCTGACTGGTGAGCGAAAAATAACGGAACTGATCGCAAGTAGGGACTATCCTTACACCACTTCGTTTTCGCTAGGGCATAAAAATGCAGTGCTCATGCCAATGATATAGGTAAGCTACACGAACTGATGAATCCAGGAATTCTCCATTCGAATTAAAATGTGTAGCAGAAACGTCGACACTGATTGGTAGGTTTACTCAGCAACTGTTCAAGCACTCGTTTTTGGGGGAGGGGGGACTTTGGATTTGTTTGTTAATGGGAAACGGCCGCCAGCTATATAGTAGGGCACCTTGAATTGGTTCAAGATTCTCCAAAGTCCTCAAGGGTAACCCCGTGAGACCACACAAAGAAATCTTGCCTTGCATACTGGTCATTGGGCAACTCAGACTGCTTAAATTCCATTTTCAGCATACATCGGGCCGAGAAAAAGGTGCACATGCCGTGAAAGTCGTTGGATGGGGAGTCGACAAGAGTGATGGCACGAAGTACTGGATTGCCACGCATTCATGGGGTAGAGACTGGGGAGAAGACTGTAATATGTGACCTTATTCTGCTCCTGCCCCTGCAAACTGAGTAGCATTTGAATTATAACAAGGGCGCTGTCGCACTCTCATATGAGAACTATTAGTCAAAACACACTTTAGAAATTCTCGTTATATCACTAGGTAGAGCCTCATCACAAGTACAATCTAGAGCACCTTCAAGATTCTCTAAACTGGTAGTAGCATGTGATATTGTTGGGAAACCAACAGCTAGTGTGGTTTCTCAAAGCCTTTTAGAAAAGCCTCTTGAGTGTCAATTGGAGATTTTATGTGTTCATTTCAGTAGTCATAAATATTAATCAGCATTCTTGAAAAGTGCAACAAGCCAGTGTAGCAACTTGTGGTAGTTGCAGCAGGAAATTGTTCCCATCTCTTCTAAGGTCAGTAAACTGACAATCAAGTGGGGAAAAATCAGGTGAGCCCAGGTAGTGCACGGATTTGAGCTACACTTTGGAAGTACCACTGAAGGCTCTGCTATTCACCAGGCTCAAGAGCGAGACTACTTAGAAAACCTGATGGAGCTTCATTTTGAAGGGCTCTGTAAACGAGTGAATAGTTTAAACCCTTTGTATGTGTTTACTGCCCAAAGGATTTGGAGAAGCATTTCGGGAGAACCTCGTGCCTTCGAATCTCCTTTAATGCATGTAGGAAGAATGTAAGTGGAAAGGAGCCACCAGCAGGAGAACTTCTCACACTGGTCATGCTTTGTGAGAGCAAGAAATGGAAGCAGGCAAACAGAGGAGCTCATTGAGAAGCTCCTTTTACCGATTCGTGATAATTCCAGTACTTATTCCGTCTAGCTACTCGGCATCCACTACGGTGGAGATGATAAAAAATGTTTGTGTGAACTGTTAAAGGATAATTGTCTCTATAGGAATCACAATATTAATTCAATATGGAAAATGTCATGCAAGTAATTATTAGGCTCCTGGATAAAAAGGGAGCAGCTGGAAAACCTTTTCAAAAACATGATAATTCATTCATGATAACTATCTGCAAAATGCATGGTGGACGAGGTAGTAAGCAGGCAGTACAGCAACAATCGGAAGTTGATGAAGTTACCGCCTGACCGTGTATCAATTGCATTGGCATAATGCTCTTGGAAAAGCTCATAGGTGGCTATGTGGGAATTATCTCGTACAGATCACATGTAGAGGCCCTTTTCTATTTGGAAAACACGAAAACAGTAGGATTAGTAGCTTCAACCCATTATTGATAACATTCTGAATCCACGCCTTTCTTTTGGGGCAACAAAATAGTTATCGTCATATAAAACTACATCTGAAACCAACAAGCCCTGACGTCCTTTCCTGCCGTTGGCTGTCGTCTGAGTGAGATAATTGATGAATGGTTCAGATTTGGCAGAGATTCCAGCAACGAATATCCCGGAGCTTTGAGTGAAGGTAGTACTGTTGAGTCCGCGGCTGCTGAAAACGGAATCTCACTCGACCATTCAAGGAAATAAGCAGTACACCTGAAACTTGTCAAAAGGTCCTATTTGATAATCAAGTTGATAATACAAGGAGTTTGTTGATTTCGTGTTTGCCTATTGTATGCACTCTCCGATGTCGTTTGCCTGCTTCAGTAGCAAGATCTGTGGAAATTGGATAGTTATTAGGGAACATTCAGACAACTGTAATGGAAACGCTGTTTTGGTAAACAATACTAGAGGATGGAGACCGGATGG
This sequence comes from Haemonchus placei, assembly GCA_900617895.1. Classification (NCBI taxonomy): domain Eukaryota; kingdom Metazoa; phylum Nematoda; class Chromadorea; order Rhabditida; family Trichostrongylidae; genus Haemonchus; species Haemonchus placei. The sequence continues at coordinate 47,958 of UZAF01016517.1, forward strand.
TGGTTGATTTCTAGGAGATGGTTAGCAGACGCTCAACGAAGTTGGCCAACACTTAGCCGTGAACATCGGTTCATTCGAAAGCCTCATGAATACGAACGTGGACTGCGACTCCCTCTGCGACTGAAAAGAGGTCTTGAATCAAATTGCGTCAAATTTTGCCGTTAGCGGCTAAAACCAAGCTACAACTAGACCTATACAGTATTTCATCTGTTTTAAAAATGGAAAAATTTCTTCTTCGTAGGTCATTATTTTCTCACAGGGCAGCTTTCATTACTTCAAAGTGAGGCTTCTGCGCCGATGTTGGCCGGAGAAGAAAGCTGAAGCTCTACATTGAAACTTTGGAAATCGAAAAAGAGCACTTGAAAGAATTCCAGAAATTCTTATCGTCCATTACAACCTATCATGATAACTGTCTTTACTAGGGTGAACCTAGTCTCCAGTATATGTGGGAGATACTTTGTAGTGGCAACTGTAAACAAATTGGCCACAACAACATTAGCCCAGAGTTATCTTTAATCAACACTCTGAGGATGCTATAAAATAGAGCCATCGTCTTCTGAGAAAAAATCTTCACTGGTCGAGGAGATCACACTCGGAATATGAAGTCACGAACTGTCAAGAAAGTAATTTTTCTTGTGTTCCTGCTGCGTCAATAACGAATTTGTTTTTTTCTTGAAGAAGTACAGCAACCCTCTATTACTAAAAATTAACTAATGTTCGTTTTTATGTTAACTCAACATTATAAAAAAAAGAGTTTGCTTACAGCAATCTTGGGCAATTCATTTGACCACACAAAACGTTCTTCGGCATCTACTGTAAGAAGAAGGTGGCGGGAATTTGAATTCCAACGGAATCGACACATGGAAATGAGTACTTTTGCGATTCATGTTTCCCTCAACACAGTCAATGGGGGACGAACAAATCATCTGAATTTTAGAAATAAAAGCAACTACACTGTGTCCTTGGAGATAAAAGGCATTCCATCAGTCTAGCTATGTTTATCCGCTTTTCCAATAAACTTCTTGAGTGCACAGCTCTTAACTTTGAAGTGCCCTTTCATTCCTTTGCTTTCTTGTATAACGAAAGTGTTGATCCAGATAGTGCATCGATGGTGAAAAAGGGCAGAGAAACAACAAAAGTTCCACAATATAAGGGTAATATATTTGTAGCCGAGAATCGCCTTAATCGGGAACCTTAGAAGCCATTTTCATCGAAAAATGTGCTTTTCATGGCAATTACAGGTACCTCTTTAATTCTTGGCAATAGTTAAAGAGGTAAACAATACTAGAGAATGAAGACCCGAGCAGACCGATTCCTAGGAGATACTTAGCAGACGCTCGGTGAAGTTGCCCAACACTCAGCTCTTATTCAAAAAGGTCTGAATTAGGCTTAATTACTTGTTCTTCATAATACCCTACAAACTGAACAGATTTTTTAAAAGCCCCTATAATCCTGATAGGTTAGTGGTTTGGATAGAGATGGTTATAGGCATACTTTCTTTTGAAAAAAGTTGAAAATTATCTCCTAATAAGTCCCCTTACCAGTTTTTGTTTCCATTGTTTTCTCCCGTATCAACTGTAGGAAGGGATTGGCAAGAGTTCGAATCCTTTCGAGGTTGACGTATCGATATGAAATTCAAAGAAATTCACATTCGCCTTTAAAACCAATCGTTGTCGGATGAAGTATTTTTCGAAAACATTGGTTTAAGGGCCTTATTTTAGCATACGATGGAGCTCTTGAAGGGGAAGGGGGGGCATAGGTGCTTTCGAATCGTCGGCTCATTAAGTGAGAAACGGCTGCAAGTTGGGTGGCTGAATGTAATTCTGATATGTGATAATCATGCCGTACAATGTATTATACTATACTATATTATGCATAGTTCAATATAATTGTACATTCAATAGCTGCAATCCCCTTCAACCTGATCAAACCCTGTTGTTGCCGCCATTTCGAAGGCGGTCGTCCTTGTGGAAACTTCGGCGTCCTTCCAGTGTGGGCCAGCACTACAGTCACGCCAATGGTGTCCTGACGCCTCAAAGTATTCAAGCGGACCATACATAGTCTGTTTAGATGCACTGAATACAGGCTTATAGTCGTTATGCAGCAATGCAGTCACCCTTGTAGAGCCTAGAATTACTGAAGGTACAACGATAGGAAACTCCTATGCAACTATACAACAGCTATGGAAAACTGGGTTTACACTGAACTTACTTGTCTTGTATGAAATTACTGTCTTCTGACCGGTGATCAGGAACTTAGAGCTATTTGCTTTGATAAAAGAATCACGGCCCTTCATTTTGTAAAATGCAAACATCCACAAAGTACACCATCACATTTTTTGTAGTGCCCATTAGGCGCCATAGGGGGTGGCATCCTGAGCAGACCTTTCGTCAAAATAATCAGAATCAATAGTTAAAAGCGTGACTCACATCCAGATCTCATAGGATAGGTGCATGCCTCGATAGAAACGCACTACATACTTAGGGCATATACCCGAAAGCCAAAACTGACCTAAGGGAGAAAAGCAGCGTTGCTTAGGGGCCCAGGGAAGAATAACGAATTTAGTAGGAGTTGGTGTGGGGATGGGAGTGGACATTGCTGAGAACGTGAAATTTCCTCACGTCACTCTGAGCCATTATACATGGAAACCACCTTTTTCGAGACTACGAAAATCTCCGACAAGTACGCAATGGTGCTGAATTTCCACTACGATTATCCATGCAGAACGAGAATGTGGAAAAAGGGCTACAAACTGTGACTAACTGTGAGCTCCTTCATGTCACAATGAGTTCGAGACGAGTTTTTGCCTTTAAATAATCTATAAATAGGTTTAGGCACGAATTGTACCCTCAACAAGAACAATCAGGGGCTATCCCTATTGGATGATAATTTAAGGAAATTTCACATGTTCCCAGCCTTGTCCAGCCCCATCCCCCACGTCAACTTCTACTTCGCCATACCAAACACTGCTCTGTCTGGGACACTTGAATTGCAAGGATTAGTTGGTGATTGTTTGGTCAAGTGAAAAAAGTGTTTCAGGATGATAAAAAAAGCATACTTTATGGCCCAGATAAGGGTAACACACCGTGCCAAGAATGAAAAGCCTCTTCCGACGGCTAGTTACTGCTTGAGTGAACTTACTGCGCTGGGGAATAAATTGGGTAATTCTATAAGCTCACTGCCTCCCTGAAACAGCGATACCGATTGATATCACAAGAGATGGTCCCTCTTGATCTTTCACCCTTGTCCACTCTCTTTTCTGTGGGGATGTTTATAAATTTTGATTTACACCCTTCAGCTCAGTATAACCCTTGAGTCATATGAAATCGCACATTCCACGTGATCAGTATATTTTTTCTCCTAGATGATTCGGTACTTATAAACAAGGTCAGAATGTACTCTGGTAAGGTATGCCATCCGATAAAGCCATATTTTGAGATAAGGCAAAGCACTTTCTATCTAAGTCAGAACTGTCCTCAAGGAATCAGTTATATTGTTGGACGACAGGGCCGAAATGCTGGTGAGTTTCTATCATTTCAACTCAATTACCTGAATACAACCCTCAGTGAAGGATAGGGGAAAGTTGCTCTCGCCAGTAAAGTCTTCGAAACAGTCTTTGCAGGAAGACGATAAAATATTCGAATCCTCGTTGAACCATGCTTTCGACGTGCCCACCCTTCGAAACTGATTAAATCCTTGCTGGGCTTGCTGTGCAAAATAGTGGTAATCTGATTATTCCAATTTCAGCTTCTATAATTTCAGGTCTTGCTTATTTCCTCTGTCTTCTTTGTCGTCTGTTCATCTCAAGATAGGCCACCAGTCGGTGAGAGAACTTTTCAGTGTCAATCAAATTTTGGTATTTGTTATAAGCGAGTGATAAATCTTCCGCTCCCTGGGATTGCCACTTGTAAGGATGAATATTTGCGCTGGTAAAGCAGTTTAAGAGCAAGACACACCACCGAATTGATTTCTTATTGTTCTAGACAGAATCGAATCCAAAATAGGTGTCTCTGTGGCGAATGTTCTCCAGTCCATGACTGCCTTGTAAAGTTGTCATCCACAATCTCATATATCCACAATATCAGTATGCTCTAGTTGGCTTTGTGCTCTGCTGTTTTTCGAGCACCGTGCACTTCGAAGCCGAAAAGGGAGGCGAAGTTTTCTGGGGCAGAAAAGTACAAACAGGTGAAACAGTCCCGTCCTAGGCTGCAGCTTGGCCTACAACCCCCCCCCCCCTCATGTTGGGCCCCTAAATGACTGCCAGGAACATGAAGTCTTTGATTGCCTTCCCTTTGGCAACTTACAGTGACTCTGTGGTTCTCAGCGACAGTGCTCACGAACGGCTCTGGGAACGAGAATTATAGCGACAGTCTTCAATTTATTTTTTTTTCCCCGACTAAAACGGCTTATTGAACGAATTCACATTTTGAATAGCAACTCAAAGTGTGATATCATCAATTATTCCCGTTTGAATTTAAAAATTCTTTATACATTTCCAGTATGCTCAAATAATTCAAATTTCCAGTAGAGCTTCCTGTCCAACCATCCCCAGGAGATTCCAAGAGACTAACTGGCAAAGCGCTAGTGGACTATGTGAACAGCCGCCAATCGCTTTTCGAGGTTAGGCTCCATTCGCAAAACTTTTTTCCGCTAAACTTCTAAGAATTTTTAGTCCACACCAGTTGCAGCAGTTAACTCTTAAATTTTTTGAGAGTGTCCGGAATTTCTGAATTGGATAGCTTATTAAGCCTTCATTCTATTATGTTCTGCAGAAGAACTTATCCTTGAACAAATTTGATTTAAAATGAAGTTTAGGCCGAGTACTCTCCAGAAGCAGAACATCGTCTGGGACATTTGATGAAGTTGGACTTTATTAAAAATGCTCGTAAACGATATAATATTCCAAAAGTTGAGAAGTCACCCGACAATGTTCAAATTCCAGAAAGGTAGGCAGTTTTATTTTTCCACCGATGACATGTCTCCAGTTTCACAGTTTACGCCTTCATCAGAATTTTTTCTTTTAACGACATGTTGGAGATTACAATTACTTCCCAGTCAAGGTTATTAAGGTGGTTAAAGAGCACTGAAATACCTACTCATTTTCGATGAGCGTTGTTAAGAACAATTTCTCAGGTAAAGAATCTCGGGCTGAGCCCGTTTTGTACGGATATGTTGGGTCCTAGAGCTTCCTTCACAGCCTTTTACATAAACACGCTCACCATATCTTCAGACTGTACTGTAATACATAGTATGTACTTGCAAAGGCCGGATGGAAGAAGCTCAAAAGCATTGGGAAGTGAGGGGAGTGTCTTGCTATAATGGGTAGCAATAGGCTGGTCTCATGGTTGATCGGTAGCGCATGTATCGCAGGGAGTGGTCCGTTGGTATGGTGCTTCACATTACCCTCTTCCCGAACCAGCCTTTTACCCTTTCCATTGGCATAAGATAGTACTGATTAATATTGCTATAGTTACTTATACAGCTTATTTCAATCTTGGTCATTATATGCGACTTCAAGTTAATACCTTACACTATCATATTACGAATTTAGCTTCGATTCTCGGGAAAAATGGCCAAACTGCTCCTCAATATCACTCATTCGTGATCAGTCACAGTGTGGTAAGACGGCATGTTCAAACTCTTTCTTCTGAACACTTCAATGCGGTCGTGTAAAATAGTCTTCTGCAAAAATTGCTCCGCGTATATTGCCTCCGTGGAGAGCAAATAGCCAACCGATTCGTGTAAGCTATGGGAGTGTATTCGGCTGATTAATGCCTGGTTGGTGATTATTGCGGATGTGACGTTATACAAATTTATCAAGTTTTATTACCATAATAAAAAACAACAAATAATATGTAGAAATTGAAATAGTGGAGAGGAAAATCAGATGAGAAGGTTACAGGAGAGCTCTGCGGAGTTTTGCCGGAGGAAGGGGGATCCTAGAGGCGGTCACTTACTGATTGATGTTCTACCCTGGCCAACCACTGAGGCTCATAGCTCGACCAAAGGGTACCCGCCCAGGACACAAAGATCGGGTGAAGCACAAAGGAATTCTGAAAAATGACGACCGTCCCACCTGTTAAGGAATAATTTTTTTTTCTATCGTTAATTTAACTTCATCTTCTGCGGGACCCCTTCCCTGTATCATGAACTTTACTGGTTGCTAGTCTTTGATGAATTTGATCGTGTGGGATCACTTCAGTTCTTTACCCTAGTTGGGCTCTTGATACGATAAAGCGGCTTGCTGCCTGATGAGGAGCAGAAGATTTGTATTCGTAAGGATTCATCAAACCTCTTATATGGGATGTGCCTTCAATCCACATTAAAGGTAACCATTGTAGGTTCTTGCTGGGCTGTCTCGGCCGCTGAAACAATGTCCGATCGCATATGCGTTCAGTCAAAAGGGAAAAAACAGGTCAATCAACAGACTGTGTTGGTAGTTGCATCGAAATCATCATTTACTTGAAGACTTCTCTCTTAATTATACATGTATTCCTTACACCCGATGTGGTCGAACTTCTTTTAGGAGGATCGTAATACTCTTTGAGATAACCATAGTGAGTGATGCAGGCCAAAAAGGACAATGCCCACATAGGTAAAGTGGCACTAAGAAAATACAGAAGGATTTGCAATGACATTTAAAATACCCTTGTTCGAGAATTTAGTGGCACTTAGAAACATGTTTGTGTCACCCAGACAATCCTTCGATGGAGTCAGTGATCGGGTCAAGAGGGTACTCCCTACACAGAAAGGGAAAGGCTTAGTCGGCTTGAGGAGAAGCAGGTCGGGGATTTGTTACCTGGTCAATATGGAAACGTAGAAGAATAGTCGATGGTACTAACTAAGTACATCTCTTAGCGAGCCCTACTTAGGATAGAATGTGCAAACTTCGGGAGAAGACCTTGTCAATCACTCATTCATTCAGTCTTCCTTCATGCTTGGTGGCTCAACGAACTTATCTTGCTTCTATACCACTACGATTTGTTATGCTCTCGGGGAATCGACAGTCCATTTGAAAGGCTTGATATTGAGAACTTTCCTTTTTCAGGTTCTGATTTCAGATGTCGATATTCTGTCGTGTTGTGGAGATGAATGTGGATATGGGTGAGCACATAATTGATCAAAGAATAACTTGACAATGAATCCGAAACTATGTTAGTCCCTGAGATTCCTGCTATTTGGTCTGATTCCTCACACCAGCGGACTTTGCGACGGCACGAAGTCACACTCGATTCACTGAAAAGTTGTTATTCTTTCTGAATAACATCGCAGGCGAACCTATAAAAGAAAAACATGCTCACGTCCTCTTGGTTCTTAAACTTTTTGGATCATCACGATTAAGAAGCGATTCATGTAGGAGAGATTGAGGGATATATGGTTGGGAGATTTCTGAGTAAGCTCTGGTCCTTGTATTCACCTCATGTTAGTTCATAGGAAAAATTCAAGTGCATGAAACCCTGAAAGTCGGTTTGTTCGAAAGAGGCATTTTTTTAACGGAAAGACTGCCCTTTAGCCGTTTCAGCGCTTTTCTTTGAACGATATTCCCTAATAAAGGCATTGCCCCTCCTTATTCTGAAACCTTTTTCTACCATTGAGGTTTCACGAATGAACAGGTGATTCACTTACAGGTGCGATGGAGGTCTAGACCATAAAGCATGGGAGTATGCCAGAGACTCCGGCGTTTGTACTGGAGGACTTTATGAGCAGCCGGTAGGTCCAAGATGTTTGAAGTGACGTTGAAGGCAAACCGATAATTAAGCCATCACTTAATAGCGTTGGCTCGATCAGTCTATCGAACCTTTAAAGCTGATCGCATGTCTTTCCAGGACGTCTGCAAACCGTATCCTTTCCATCCGTGTGGGAAACACGGCTGGAAAAAATATCCTCCTTGTCCAACAGACCACATATATAAGACGCCGTTGTGCAGGAAATACTGCCAATACGGATATAATAAACGATACGAAGAAGATAAATTCTACGGTACGCTCGAAATTGCTATTTTTTAAAAGCGCGCAACTTTATGCAAACATAACAGTTTATTAACATAGTGAAGGTTATTGCAGAAATTAGTACGAAGCGATTCTGTCGTCATGCTTTTCAATGTGTCCACTGCAATGCTGCTGGGAGACGGGCATTAGGGACGGTTTTGTGTAATCGATTCGCCGCACGCGGCTGTCGCGGACAATTCGTTCGCCGATATTACAGCTCTAGCCCTCTTCATACAGCTAAATCGATATGCGATCTTTATTTTAAGCATGATTGTACTGTTGATTCTTTTGTTCTTGTATTTCTGATCTGCTGCTGCACCCTCCCACATTCCTTCGCACGCGACGTCCCTCTCGCAGCGACGCGACAGTTTCGTTCCTACTGCACCACACCCCAGTGCTGCTATATTGCTGTCATGCTCAGGGATTTCTTTATAAACCTCCCACTAAAACCTGCGTGAACCTAAAACTCCAGTTCAAAATAAAACATCCCTTTAGCGACCGCTCACCCTGGCCGGTTCTCTTGAGTGAGTTGTAAAATCCAGTTTTCCCAAACTTCATTGACTTCCGTTTCCAGCGAAATCGGTGTACATCCTTGATCAAGACGAGCAGGAAATTCAAAAGGAAATAATGAAATATGGACCAGTTCAAGCTGCCTTTGAAGTTTTTGAAGACTTCTCCTTTTACAGAAAGGGAATCTATAAGGTGAGAAGATTTTAGTGTTAATATCGATATCTCCTCATACCTAGTTGTGAATCCGAGTCCGGTCGGAGAAGCTGATACAGGCGCTGGTAAAGGTGGCCAGGGAATGATGGAATAGCAAGATGCAGATCACTGTGATCTTGGCAATGGTTGATCGAAAAGATTTTTCCTGGAAGAACTACGTTCGCAATGATTTTGATTCAAATAATTTTGCCATAGCTAGAGAGAGGAGCGGGGTCCTTCCAACGAAGATGGACATGAAAACGCCATATGCACTGCTTCATCAGGCACCTATCTCTCTCACGAATCTGTTGAACAAAACCTGTTCCGTAGCGTATTGCACTTTACCATCAGAGGCCCACTTCATCAAAATGATCCTGCAATTTCCTCAGAGCAAGCCTGTGGTTTCCAAGGAACAGCATGTAGAGCATTGTTAATGTATCAATTAATGTTGTATTTAATCCTTCATTCATCATTTGATGAGGTGTGGTTGAGTGCAACCTACGTTAACCTGCAACGTTTTCCAGCACACATATGGCCGACCAAGTGGCGGACATGCTGTAAAAATCGTTGGATGGGGAGTCGAAAATGGCACGAAATATTGGAATGTTGCAAACTCGTGGAACGAAGACTGGGGAGAGGACGGTAAGATGTGATATCGCTTTCCTTCCGCTCTCAAATAATAGTATCCCTGCTCACGATGAGCCCGCTCTCTTACCACTTCGAAGTTTGGAAATCTGCGTTTGTAGCAAACACTGAATGGGACCCATTTACCTGAACCTTGAGGCGCATCCAAAGTGGTAGCGTTGGGTAGGAACGCTCAAAAACCTACTGCACTCTTTTCTTGAAGCAAAGGTGTAGGTGTGCTTTGCTCCCCAACAACGGGCAGCAGTAACGCAAGCGCGATCCCAGGCAGCTTTGAGTACTCTGTCGTTTCCATCAACCCATCCTTTTAAATGGCTAGACACTATAGTATGGGTCATATGGAAAATCAGTAGTCATTGCTATCATTCAGGGCAGTCCAGAATCTAATATGGACGAGTCGCAGCTATTTTACGATCATTAGGGCATACCAAACTCCTGATGCTTCCAAATCTTCCTTGGTCACCACATAAGGGTCAAGGATGTTAGAATGAAACAAGGCATTATATCACGTATCTATGTTCATGGATCAAAGTGAACTCAGAGGGTCAGTTCAGCTCGTAGAATCACATGAAGGAATTGCCTCAATTTTTCCGATTTTTTGCTCACTGAATATTACAGGGTCTTAAGAAAGTACGCGGCTCCAACACCTTTCAGGGTACCGATAAATGAGGAAGATGAGCAACCCTCACTATGCTTATCTACTATGTCCGGCAGCGGCTAATCCTATAGAATGTTTTGGGCTCAGTGTGGCTACCAATTAGGGGGGAGAAAATTACAGCAGATCTCAATTTCTTGGCGTTTTTCCTCAGGTTACTTCCGTATTCTACGTGGAGAGAACCATTGCGATTTCGAATCATACGTCGTCTCGGGAACATTCAAAGTGTAACAGTGTAATCGGCGATATTGAACTTTATATGGAATGAATATTTTCAAGAGATATTGTTGCGCTCAGAATTCATAGTGTATTTATCCAGTCAAACGCAAAATAAATCGGCATCGACTGAGCTTTGTTTTTGCTTTTTCGTTGCATCACAAGGCAATTCAGGTAGTAAAGGAGTAGTTTGGCTTTAGTAACCTTTTCTGAACATTCGCACATAAAATGGTTGAAACATCATGAAGGTCTACCATCTTTACGATTAAGGTGGTACTAAAATTAACTCGAAAAAATGCATTTAGACGTCTGTAACAGATGATGCACTATAAAATTACAATGCAATGCCAAGTGATCCAACACAACCCTCACCCACTATTAATGATCAACTGAAATCTGTGGTTTTTGACATAAAATCGATTTTATATTTTCCACCGCGTATTTTGCCTATGAGTTGTACAGTTTTGAAGAATTATATCCGTTATAGAAAAGCCGTCCAGGACAATTCTTGCTCAGAGAGACTTCAGCTATACATCAAACTGCTGCTCAGATTAGAACATGATTTTGTACTGGAACGCAATGCTTCGTTTACGAAAAGTATTTCTATGAACAATACCATACAAAAGGTTGCAAACGTTTCTGCGAGGGTTCTGTTAAAGCTAAATCAACAATGGATAAATGCGGTTCTACAATCGATGCCAAACTGATCCGACGTCGTCTTTGTATTCTAAAGAAGTCGTAATAATACTAAGCGGGGCCATAATTCATTGGATTGAATGCCTTTTTTGAGGTGATATTGACGGTATCTCCGATATTCAAAGAAAAAAAACCGCAATTTCGACAAAAACCTCTTTGTGTATACATGAACACCTTTTTTTCTTAAACGTTTCCAATAGCCAGAAGGTGGGTCGAAGCTTATACAAAAATTCTATTCTAGGCCTAGTACTGTACTGTACCGAAAAGATTTTTTTGCGTGAATTTTCTTTAATATTGGTTACCAACATTTTGAAAAGAATTCCGCTAAAGCTCTATCAACATTAATGAAATAGCCTGTCACACGACGTGAGTCTGACCACTAGAATGGATCTAGGGGCTCTACTGTGTGCAGGAAATAGAGGGAGTCTAAAACGCTTCCGAAAGTCGATGTCAGTTCCCAAATCACTTCTCTTGCTCAGAGTGGATCGTTGACGAGGCTAAAAGTAGTAGCTCGAGTTCCTTTCATCGCAGAAGTCTCGCCGTTCATCGTTCCAATGATGGTTTTGTTTCTCTCATGGGGAAGACTACAGATTCAAATATTACACTGTGTTAGTATGAGAGGTTAAGAGAGGCAATCTTGATGAAGCCGGGCTGAATCGGATCAAACTCCGGAAATTCCATTTTCAGTATGACTACGAAGAGCACTGTTTTGTTTACATCGATAATCTACAGGCAAAATACCCTCATTTGTTATGTGGAAAAGCAGAAAACAGGGGTTTAGAAGGTTGTTTAACCATTAAACTTGTTTGAAAGGAGTGCCCTTGCCTAAATAGACATCTTCAAAGCCCCATCCGCGGATTTGCTGCGGAAAATCACCAACACAAGTAGGTCTTCTCCTTTTCTTCCTTCGAAGAGGATTCAAGTTTCCGCAATTGCCTGTGCACCGTAGTTCCTTAGCTTGATTTCGGTGGTCAAACCGCCTGTCTCAATTTTTTCAATGCAAAATCGAATTATTTTAGTGTTCGTGAAATACCTATGAAGAAAATTCTTAATTGTTTACCATCAAGAGCAAATGCAGTTCCGCCGAAAAAAATTCTGAAGTCATTGAAGTACCAGAAGCACTATAAAAATCGCTTCGAGTTCAATGGTTAGGCAAATCGAACCAATCTTTGCTGAAACCGGACTGAATCGGATCAAACTCCGGAAATTCCTTTTTCAGTATGACTACGAAGAGCACTGTTTTGTTTACATCGATAATCTACAGGCAAAATACCCTCACTTGTTATGTGGAAAAGCGGAAAACAGGGTTTAGAAGGTTGTTTAACCATTAAACTTGTTTGAAAGGAGTGCCCTTGCCTAAATAGACATCTTCAAAGCCCCATCCGCGGATTTGCTGCGGAAAATCACCAACACAAGTAGGTCTTCTCCTTTTCTTCCTTCGAAGAGGATTCAAGTTTCCGCAATTGCCTGTGCACCGTAGTTCCTTAGCTTGATTTCGGTGGTCAAACCGCCTGTCTCAATTTTTTCAATGCAAAATCGAATTATTTTAGTGTTCGTGAAATACCTATGAAGAAAATTCTTAATTGTTTACCATCAAGAGCAAATGCAGTTCCGCCGAAAAAAATTCTGAAGTCATTGAAGTACCAGAAGCACTATAAAAATCGCTTCGAGTTCAATGGTTAGGCAAATCGAACCAATCTTTGCTGAAACCGGACTGAATCGGATCAAACTCCGGAAATTCCTTTTTCAGTATGACTACGAAGAGCACTGTTTTGTTTACATCGATAATCTACAGGCAAAATACCCTCATTTGTTATGTGGAAAAGCGAAAAACACGGTTTAGAAGGTTATTTAACCATTTAACTTGTTTGAAAGGAGTGCCCTTGCCTAAATAGACATCTTCAAAGCTCCATCCGCGGATTTGCTGCGGAAAATCACCAACACAAGTAGGTCTTCTCCTTTTCTTCCT
>UZAF01016518.1:11977-30934 GCA_900617895.1 Haemonchus placei
GTTTTTTGCTAAGTGTGCACATACTTTTGAAACAAAGAAAAATTTTTTCTTTAATAAAAAATTATGTTAGCAGCTGCGACGTTTTCTCAGAGAAAGTGTTCGAAGGTTATAGCACACAAGGAATTCAATGGTAAAGATCACAGGTTACAGAAAGGTATCCCCAAAAAAACAAAATGTTGGGTGTGCACATATTTTTGAAACACCCTGTATTACCAGTATTTTGGGATGTCATGCTTACCGGTGTGGTGAGGACGAGTAACTTCTCGGGCTTAACTGGGCCATCGCTTCGGCTTACAACAACGTTGATAGTCTTCCCCACATCGATCATAGCGAACACTGGATTTACTCTGAAAAGGAGAATCGTTACAAAAATCTGAAGTTTCAGTTCAACAGGATATTTTGGCTGCGTCCATATGCAGTGCGTTCCGCTACTATGCCTCACTCCTCATTTTATCCAAAAGGGCAAATTGAAGCGCTGATCCAATTACGCGGCTATAGAAGAAGATAATATAACGCATGTTTTCAATAAGGTGAGCTCTCGAATTTTCCCCTAACTCATCCGATTTAAGATCTCGTTGTATGTTGTACGTCTACCCTGTGTGGAACCTTTTTCACAAAGTGAGTATGATAATAAAAGGGATTTTATCAGCAACAGACTACTCCGCACAGTCAGGACCACCATTTTCGAGCGTCAAAAGTTGAGAAAACCTGTCTGCAGCTATTCCGAAGTCTTCGAGAGACTTTGCCCAATTTGTATTCAGCGAGACTTAGAACAGAGCTACAGACAGGCCAGTTCATTTTCGGGCCAGAAAGCAGGCTTAATTTCCAACAGCATCTGATTTAAATTCGTTGTTGTGTATAGCTCTTCACTGGCCCCATGCTATCTTTGGATCCATGATTTTTTCAGTAACAGCAACTAACACTGGGGTTCCTTCCGATTTGAGTAGCCAATTGTCTGGTGTTGGTTCCGGAATTGACCATAAATAGGATTCAAAAAAGGTTTCTCATTGAAGCCTACGCGTTTAGTGGTGAATGGCACTGCATAAGCGGCGACCACTTTGGCTTGCGACCCGCTAAGTCGCTTTTGTCTCCCCTTTTGGGTGGACAGTCTTCAGTGAGGTTGTCGTGCGGATACCCTTCACCCAGAGCTGTTCCTCCAAATTAAGTGAAAGAAAAGTAAAGTCGCACCTGAATATAGCATTGTTGGAGCACTTTATTTTCATCGCCTGCTTCTCTTCCGTTGCATTTGTGACTTTAAGCACCTATAATATCCAAATTCATTGTTTTACTAGTGAACATGTGCATAGTGAACAGATGAAATTCGAGAGAAGTTGTAGCAATGATGATGGGAATTCTGACTGTTACTGGATCGAACCCCCCCAAACCAGGACCACGTCAGCAATTTTCGCGGTCTCTCGGAAACAATACAGAAGATATCTAAAAGTTTCTCAACACTGGTATCTTCAAGGAAAATTACTTAGACTAGGTCCAGAGAAGAATCGGTCACACCATTACCGTAAGAGTAAGCAGTCCTAGCTAGCCTCGTGGTAAGTTAGTGGGCGGACGCCAATAAGAATTGAATAAATGCCTTTCAGGGCTTTGATAGCTAACAGTGAGTACATTCCGTTTGATGAGGTTCTGCCCGTTGGACTTATCTCTTTTTTTGTTACCAATACTGCTCCAACAACGCCTACATGATCTCCAACCCATGAGAACATAACGGATTTGATCAACAGAATCGTTTATTGTCACCTACAGTATCATTTAAGAGGGATAGGGTGGAATTTAACTCCTATATGAATCTACATAAAGGAAATATACGGTTCGATTTCGACTCGATGATGTTGTTAACGGTATTCGTCGCAGTGGTGATGCGAATGATTCTGCGATTCTCACATGTGTGGCGAATTGCGGGAAAAACTTCGCCCTCAAACAGGACCTGAACCCGTACTTGTGCTTTAAGGGAGCCATGCCCTTTATCTCTCAGAATACCTAGACTCTCTTGTCCTCGCCTTCTCAATGGTTTATAAGACATAGCTTAACAGCCCCCACATGTGCAGTGGGATGAGCTGGTCATTTGACTGGAGCTTCGAGTCTTCCTTTTCGCTACTGTACTGGAGATTTAGAGTTGCTGCCCACATTATAAGTGCCATTTTAGTGTTTGCGTAATCTGGGCGAACTCTCGAACTTCCCAGACTATGTTGTCTTCCCAGTACTGAGCTCCATTGCTTACCAGAAGCGAACTCGCCTTAAAAAAGGGCTTCTCGTTAAACGATGAATCCCACTGTGATGACGATGAACATGGCTAGCCTGCCTTCTAATCACTAACTATGACAAGTTTGAACGCCTAAATACTCTTTCAAAGGCTCTGCGATCAATGGTTGAGCCGTGATAACATTTGCTTGCTTTTTCTGTCCTGTATGTAGTTGTGAGAAAGGTCCTGTTTTTGTTGTTTACAATTTTAACAAAAGTACGTTATCAAGGGTACCTGCTTCGACGCCTTTGGCTCCCATGCTAGGCTGCTAGGACTCAGCTTTATTCCCTCTGAAATTGAATGTCCTCTGCAATAACCATCCGGATTTGATATAAAACCTGATCCGGAAAATGTATTTGGAATTCAGAAAAAAATTTGCGTCGTCATTCTAGAAACTTACTTCTTCAGAGAATTCCGAGGAACCTTTGAGATGTCTCTGTACTCGCGAACTTAAAGGCACCGTTTACGATAAATTTAGGGTACCCTTTTTTGACGGGAATTCATAGAACTACTCTAGAATAAAGCGATAACAACGAAAAAAGCGCAAAAATTGATGAACAAAAAGAAATAGAGAGGGTCAAAAAAGAGCTGGAAAGGGGGGTTGGACAAGTTTCACATTGGAAGAACGGCGGTTAAGGGAGTGTTCGGGCGAGTGCAGGAAGGCGACGCAATGTCTGCAATGGCAGACAACATACCCAAGCAGACAACTTCGCCCAATGCGAAAGTGATGAACAGCAATTAGATTTCGTAGTCAGCCTAGCGAGGGGCGGAGGCCTCCCGTCCCCCACTGTTCCTGCCCTTATTGTGCCCTATCCAGACCGTTTTCCGACCTCATTCCTGCACAAATGGTATCACAGGGGGCGACGAATTCAAACCATGTGCAGATCTNCCTGATCCGGAAAATGTAGAATTCAGAAAAAAATTTGCGTCGTCATTCTAGAAACTTACTTCTTCAGAGAATTCCGAGGAACCTTTGAGCTGTCTCTGTACTCGCGAACTTAAATCATTTAGTACGATTTGCTCATTTTATAGAAGGGTCGGGAAGGGAAGGTAGGGGAAACAGCAAGGAATGAGTATATCAATAATGTGGAGGAACAGCACGACCTTGTCGGAAAGCTTTGGTAGGGGGTAGCCTTGAAATATAAATTGGAGAAGAGGAAGGAAGTACAAAGCTATTTGGTGCTGTAGTCTAGGCGGCTTAGCTGCCATTTCGGGCGGAGGCGTTTGAATCTAGGCCGTCTATGGCTCAGTAATCTCGCTCTATTAGGCTGCTTCAAAGTATTAGGGGGATCCTCCTGAAACAGGTCGAACTTTTCCTTTTTCGTCAACATTTTCGACCACGTCACATTTCACTACTTCCACAGATGCTAGTAGGTGGCTTGCAAGGTAGCCCTTATCCAGGCCTAGACCTCGCATGACGAAAATGCAAGTTTCCTGACGGCTCGCTCAACTAGCACGAATTACGACATGTTGCTTGACTGGGAGTGTATTTTCTTACTTTTTGTGTCACCCGGTGCCGGTGGCTCTTCCTGAAATGAGGTTATCCAATAGATAAGCCTAGATTTCACATCAGGGCATTACTCTTAAGAACAAACATCAAATCACCTTCGATTCAGATGGCATAGTAACATCTAGTGGGAGCTAAAATTTAATCGGTAACAAAGTGACTGGAGATAAAATCTACACAGAGCACATACCTCTTCCTCATTTTTGTCCTTTTCTTTTTCCTCGTCCTTCTCATCCCCTTTCTTCTCTCCCTCTTTCTCTCCTTCTTCATTTTTTTGCTCGTCCTTGTTCTCCCCTTCTTTCTTTTCGTCTTTCTTCTCTTCTTTCTTCTCGTCTTCCTTCTTCTCCTCTTTCTTCCCCTTCTCCTTCTTCTCCTTTTTCTTATCTTTTTTGCTTGAATGTTTCTAAAGTAAATGTTGATGACGCCACGCTTTTTCTAGTCTCCTCCGAAATTGCCTAGCGAGGTATCAGGGGTAGTGGGTCAAATCAGATGAATTTCGTCCATGCCACTATATTTTAATCCAATGCTGTAACTGAATCTTTTCTTGATAATTCATACCTTCCTACTTTTTTTTGTGGTATCCTTTTTCTTCTTGCCACCACTTTGGACAGCGAAATAGATGTAGGGTAAGAATGGCAGGATCAAATAGACAGAAAGGTAAATCATCCTATGTATTGAATGGCAAAGCGTATTCCCTCTCTGCGGAACCTGTAACACGGTATCGTTTAGAAGGAATACCCCTAAAATGCTGTTCAAGATCCTTATGTGGTTGTTGGAAGCAGCCCGTCACTAATCCCAGACGAAAATGTCACGTACCGATACTTCAGGCTGTCAGAGTACGCCCTTGTGCGACAGCTCCAGTCGTTAGCTCTGAAGAAGGAGGCTTAGCCTTCAGATACGCATTCATCGTACTCACGAATTTACTTTAAGGGCTGCGGACCACGATGGTGTTTAATTTTGTCACCACATGTTGTGAGCTTCATTTGGGGCAAAATTTGCTCCTTTGTCTAGTCCGGGTCCATTCTGATAATTTTTCTGGCTGTCCGTCAAAAGTCCTTCGTCAAATGAGAGCTGACTCACCGTTAAAACAGTACCTTGTTTCGCGTAGGTATTCGTAGAAATGGAAGTACACCGCCTGATAAGACTAATACTTTATGAAGGGACGACATACTACCGTCATGATAATACTCGCTAATCAAAAGTGAAGTTTCTAGTATTGTTACTAAAGAGTCTACAGCGGTCCATGTATTTTGGTGGAATTCCGACAAGGCCGGTTGCATGAACAAGAGATCCTTTCTATGATAAGTTGGAGTATTGAATCTTTCCGTATTCGCCTTTGGTCTCCTGGTCAGGAGATTGGAAGGTTCGAACAAGTTGGCTTTCTAATCAACTTCAACTTATGTCTGAAGATAATTTATTTCCTTAATTGTTCAGGCTTTTGCTACTAGCGGAACAACTTGGGTGGTTGGATTGACTTTGTCCTTGTCTGCATAGACTTTCTGTGCATCGATTTCATAATACTGAAAACGAAATCAGCAGCTAAAAGGGAAACAGGGGTTTCTATGAAGAGTTCTGTGTAGTTAGAATGACGAGAAGTACTTTACACAAGTCGGAGGTCTTGCTGTGGGACAACGGCTAGCACCGGTTCTTGCTGTGTGCTTTATGGGCAGAATCGAAGAACCGGTTTTTGAACGGGGTCTTTTAATGTACTGTAGATATATCGATGACTGTTTCATCATAACGTCAACACACTTCGAAATGTACAGTGTTTTCGTACCATGAATGAACAGTCGCAGTACATTAAACTCACCCGAGAAGTTCCACGTGATGGTTGGCTCCCTTACCTCAACACTCAAGTCAATGTATCCAATGGCGCTGTTAGTGTGAAGTGGTACCGAAAAACCAGTTCTAAGAATATCTTACTTCACGCTACATCAGCTCATCCACAAGCTGTTAAACGTGCAGTTGTCAGCAACATGTTGAGAACAGCAACAAGTATCTGCACGGGTGAAGCTGAACGACTCGAATCCCGGCGTTTAGCTTGTGAGATAGCTGCTATGAACGGTCACACGGTGTCACAGGGTTATGGAAAATCTCGCACTAATACGCAGCGTGCTACGCCCCAGAACAAGTTACCACTATGTCTTCCTTTCATCTCCGATAAAGTCAGCAATGCTATAGAGCGGAGCATTTTCAGAGCTGGGCTGCAAGATGTTGTGCTATTAGTTGATATTCCTAATAACAATATCAAGTAGTTATTAGTTCGGAATAGGCTCTACGATAAGCAGTGCATAACAAAAGACTGCAACATATGTCCCTACGGAAGAACAGGTGATTGCGTACTGATAGGCGTGATCTATCAGATAGAATGTCGGACATGTGGGTCAACATAGTACATCGGAGAAACGGGGAGACAACCACCTATAAGAATAGCGAAGACAAGAATAATCATCTGGCCTGACGGTGGTCCCAGAATGGGATGTCATACCATCGTAATCGTTCTTCCTTCTCATAAGTAGGGAACACTTTGAATTGTCTGATATGAGTTAAGGAGGATTGCACATTCACCCCGCGACAACGTACGTAAGCCAGGGCTTGCTTGTTCCGTCGAGGAGAGGAGCGATTCAAACCCAGGGCATACCTAGACGACGAGCCCAGTAATATGGCATGCACAGCTCCTAGCAAAGTATTTGCTCACAAGTACGGGTAATGTTGTTCATCAGCGGGAAGGAACTTGGTGGTTGCTGAGACCGTAGATTATCGCACTGATATCAGAGTCGTTCGGGCAGAGCTGAACAGATGGAGTCAAAGTGCACGCAGAATCGATCTCGGTATTGAGATCCAAATGCTTGCGCGAAGTAGTTGATAAGAGAAGAAGTTTACAAGTTTCATTCCAAAGAAGCACCTCGAAGTGGTCGCTGATGCCTACGCGGGTTAACATCCGTTTATACTTGCGTTGGTCTTCGAATGGGTCGTTCAAAGAACGGGAAGAGCAAAAAGACCAATAGATACAGCCTTTCAGACCATGCAGTCAAAGTCTACCTGCTTTTTCCCTTCTTTTATTCATCAATGAACGGCGACCATATCGCAAGCCCTAGTACTGTTGCATTTCTATGCATGTTGAGGCTTCGGCCAGTATAACATAAAAAAGCCTCTTTTCGCAAGGGAAAATAGCTCTTCTATACATATGAGGAAGATTCCAGCATCATCCCACGAATGCTCCTATATGCGAACTTCTTGCTTCGTTCTCTCTCTCGCAGTTGCCCCGTTTCCCTAGTAAGGCGTGTATCACGTTCCAACTCTGGCTTTATCTTCAAGTTTTCTCAGGTTTATGTTTTTTCTTTTTTTCAAGTTGTTTTTAGAGGACCATCGCCTTGCAGTTCCTGCTTTTGTGTTTTCCGGTACATCCTTTGGTGTACTAATTAAATAAAGAAATATCGAAACAACGTAAAGAAATATCGAAACAACTCATTTGGAACAAAGGAACCTATACCAGCTCACTCATGTCAGAGTCAAAAGGCTCAGGTCAGGCTATTGGGAAATGGGTTCCTGAACTCCCCGTTGGGCTAAAGTAGCCACCTTATCCACAGATTAACCGGTTAAGATTGTCACACACTAGGCCATCGACTGCCAGACTGAGATCTCCTCATGGTCTTTCCATTCTGTGAATTAGAGCTCTAGCCCTCCTTTCATTCCCTCAGTCTTTTGAACTACTGTCAATTTTACGGCGCACCCTTGCAATATTCAATTTTATTGTGTAAAGTCATTAAAAAGCTTGTCCGGGGAGACCATCTCACTTCAGCCTGAAGCACCTATCACATGAACACTTTAAAATTCACAGTGAAGTCACTCCTCGATGAAACACAGCACCTTCTTTTACGTAGTTTTCCGTAGAAATGAAAGCATTCTACCCAGGTCCACTGAATAAATATTCATTTCTGAATACCACTCATATCCCCTTATCAACAAAATGGAAAACTGGTTTGACGGTTTGTTGGTCGATCTGTTAATATCTATGTTTGTTTGTCTGTCTGCCCATCCGACATCAAAATTCCAATCATCGATATCGTCAGAGCTTGGTCAATGATTTGTATTCATCACGAAGAGACAGACTGTGAATGCTATGCTGTAGAAATGTTGGGGTGCCAGCAGACATTATAATGGAAATGAACAGATTCCTAATAGGTCGTTATTGGTGAAGGTACAAATGTCGACAATTTTTAGGTAACCTATTTAAGTTTAGAGTCGCGTTGGTGAAGAAAAATGAAGAAAGCGAAAAACGTTGGTAGAATTCGTGATGTGCAAGGCCCCTTAGAAATTAAGGATTGTACGAGATCACCGTGGCATAAATGGCATGGAATGGGTATTCGACGAGATTGCAGCTGTTCCAACTTTTTAAAGAGCTATCTATATTCAGCCAAAAATGCAAGAAATTCCCTCACGCTATCGCAAATACTTACGGTTGGTTGTTCGACGTTTCAGCATGGGTATGAATTGCGCAGCCTCTACCTTTTGCTCGCCTCGAGGTGGGGGCTAACGCCGAATTTCAATTTAACAGCAGATAACGGACAAATGACAGTGAAGATGGACAGCAGATGTAGTTTTTGTAGGAAGGAGCAGTAAGTGCGGGCTACCATGTCGAACTTGTAAAGCCCACCTAAATAGGGAGACATTCTTTCAGAAATATTTAGTGGTCAAAAGTGAGTTGGATGCTCAGAAAACAGGACTAGGGTGCCAGCCAAGCATTACGACTTTGTAACGGAAAGGAGGGAAAGCGATGTAGGCCGAGCGTTATGTTATGGAGGTAAAGCTCAGAATTGGTGTATCAATGTATACCTACAGAACACACCTTGAGACTAAAAGGTCGGCCGGTAGTAACGGCCTCATCGGTCTTCTGAAGTGCATAGAGTAATGTGAGCTGCGTATTCTAAGCGCTGTTATCTGCATCTCCTCTGAGTTACAAGCTTGAGGAGCTGTCAGGCAGCCGTACACGCTACTAATTTCGGCCCTATTTGACGGCTGTTCGCATTTTATAAGATCATTAGTGAACGGGTTCGGAAGCGAATTTTCCCGAACCCTGTTTACCAGTCAACTTCCAACATGACCCAGAGAAGCAAGCAAGTAATGCAAAAGCACTGTTCATGACTAATAGTGTCATGCTCGTAGACAGAGAATGCACAATATATACACACCACATGGCATTATAATTGTACATGAGTTCGAATTTTGTGATGTAAAAATGTTGTAAGATCCTGTTCAAAGCCCATAAAGTCCCAAACATATCGAAGCTGGGATTGGGATTATTGGGTGCACACTTCCACAAGTGGTGTCACTGTAGCAGTTGAGAAATGCGATGGAGGTGCGACGTCATCCCGCTTACTAATGTGGAAAACCGCTGTAGATATGTACATTTATTATTATCAGGTTGTTTACCGGAAGTGGAGATAATATTAAAAACAACGGTTTTACTGAGTTCACTTATTTTTTGCTATCGCTCCATATATTGTTAAACAAAACACAAAAGTGTGGGTATTACAAGACAGGTCATGACTACCCGATGCAGATTTTTCCAGGCTTTTTTTTTGTGTAGAACTACAAAAATAGGATAGATGACTAGTTGGATTTTGCTTAGTTCAAATTTATTTACCAATCACCTAAGAAAAACATCAATAGTGATACTAGAATGACTTGAATCCCAAACTTGAAATTCTTGATGGATTTGATGACAGTTCTTGGTTCTTCGCCGACTGACTCCATTTCAGATTTTTCTGTTGAACAGTATCGAGGACCGCAGAGTTCCAAGCAAGATGGGCAGACGATTTGAAGTTCGGATGTGTTTTTACCATGTGAATCCTAAACCGAAATGAAAAATCTTGGCCTGCCTAAATCTGCTTCGATGATGTGCCTCTAGTCGCATTGAAGAGAGCATTCTCGTTGCGTCTCAGGTTTGCAGAACAAGCCTGCTTCTTTTCTAACCGGTTCATTATGTAAACATTAATGGTAAAGAAAACACTAAAAGAGTCGGCCCCCTACTATCTCAGTCTCTTCAGTACTATCCTTTGTTAGTTTTAACTAGTCACACGAGACTCACAAATAATAGTCTGGCAAGAAAGTTCAGCGACAAGGCAAAAGTTACTTTGGGTATGTCTAGAATTTTCCATATCAATCGAAACTTTTACATCAGTCGTATTTTAGAAACGTAGTCATTGGAGAGATCAATAGTTCTTTTTTGTCATTTGACAAAATCATTGATGCTTTTGTCGAGAAGTCAAAAAGCTGTGAATCAACGGAATCATCAACTGCCTACTTCAGATCACATCAAACTTTTTTCGCACAAAGGGGTGCTTGAGAAGGCGGAGCACATTTCAATCTTAAGGGGGAACGTTCCAAAGTACAACTTATGAGTAACGTAGAACCAGGCAAGGCCAATTAATTTCAATGGTGTCTAATGCTAAATTTCGACGTGTTTTGTCGTTCTGAGTTGTGGGTTTGGACTTTTTTCCTTAACCGCATTAACCAAATGCTGGGGTTCAAAGGAGTAAGCGACAGCTGTGACTAACTGGTCTGCCTTTGGCAATTCATAGTGGACGGGTCTCTCATGCCCGGCAGAACTATGTATAAGACGTGCTTGCCTCCTTTTGAAATCTAGTATCTCTGCAGCGATGCGGTTCAACCAACTGTTGACCAGTGAACACTGATTTCATCGGATACGTCGCTAGTAATTTTTCAGTCACTACACTCGCGTCTTTCCCTTGACGTGCTTACTAGAGTGCCTAGTAGGAGATGATCTTACGAATCCGGTGTTGTAAATTCACTGGTGGTAGACTTGTGAGTGTCCACGTGCGTGCCCTGGGTGTGAACACTCCTCTAAAATCGCGTCTAGCCGTGGAAGCTGCGTGTCGCAGAAATGCGATTGATGATTGCAGCGCGCAATCTGTGAGTCAGAATTCTCTAATTATTTACTATTACTCCCCACTTTCTTTCTCAATGCGTCTTGATCACTGATCGTTGATAATAGATTAATTTTCGAACCTTCAGTCACAACAAAAGAAAACAAAAATCCAGGGAAAATAAACACCAGGAAAACACATCAAACTAAAAATCAAATGAAAAGTAACAAAGAAATGGAGTTCTAGCAATCAGCGGGGAAGCGGGTGGAATACAGCGAATGAACTTTGAAGCCGCGAGACGACTTTAAAATATTGGCCGCATACCGCAGAGCAGACATGGGAATTTGGAGAGAAGTTCCGCTGTCCACGTGCCCTTGTTGATTCGTGTGATGATTGTTTGGAGAATGTCCAAGAAGTTGATCATCCTTGCTATCATGTGCAGTCGTTTACACAAAGTTTATGAAGCTCCAAATTTTTGTCGCAGAACTTCTTGCCAACCTAATAGATTCAAAATCAATGTCTCTCAGCCGTGCTGAGGACCACGATCACGATGCTCACCGGTCATGGTAGGAGGAGAAAAATGTAATCACTTCAGTACCTTCTCGATGTGTATTATCTGCCCCTCTCGGTAGCACGGATAAAATTTCGACTGTTGTGTTCTGATCATGAGAAGATTATTTTTGCATATGCTCTGAAAGTTAAAAGTTGCCTTTCACGGTGAGAGCTTGATTTATCAGAAAGTTTCCACGACACGCAACAGATGCACGCTGATCGATCTCGTTCCAAGGTGTGCCCATGCAACCAACTTTCATATTCATAGAAATGAGAGCCAGAGCATTTTCCACCCCACAGAAATACACAAATTGACCGATCCTTAGTTGGGGAGATATTCGGTTAGTAAATATTTAGAAGGGGTGCTTCATGACATATTTAATAGGAGAGATGAAGACGGTTTTCATGGCGCATCCACAAAAGTCCCACTGGCTGACCAGGGAAGGGTTCCAACTTTTCATGGAATTTCGTATAGAGACGTAAGTATATCGTTGGGGATTTAATGCTATTTACAAATTAAGGAACTGAAATTGCTGCATGAGTCTACCCAGAAAAGTTGTGAGCCTCAAAGGTCGTTTGGTCAACGCATGGAGAGGTAGTGCCAATTGAAATGCTCAGTTGCCCGCAACCTCCGCAAGGGTCGCCAGTCGCATTGTGGCCCAATATAGTAGCCCTAGCCAGTGCCATATAGACAGTGCCTTCTCATCTTCAACGCACTGTTTGAGCAGATAGTCTAGCAATCTCCAATATTCTAATTGTCATGAAAATCCTTCTGTATTACATTATCGAAAGAGTCACAAAGATGATACTTTGCCCCCTATTCAAGACAGTAATCAGTTTGCCGTACATACCCAATAACCACAGAGTTGTTTTAGAACATATGTAGACGTTTTACACATTGACATACGACAAAAAGTTTGTTTGCAAATTGAGTCTCGTTGGCTCACAGGGATCAAATGAGTAGACTGCTCAACGACGACGAAGTTGTTATTACATATAGAGAAACGGGGCGCTAGTTTGAGCCAAATGCAAAGGAACGCCATAAGGCATTTGTTCAAAGGGAAACACAATTTTCAAAAATGGTGTTGGCGTTGGGGAGCGACACACTTCGCTTGCCTGTAGAGGTAAGAAGTCTGCCGGCGCGCCTCGCCTATCTTTTTGGCGGTTGCGGGCAACTGCGCATATCAGCTGGCACTACCTCTCCATGCATTGACTAAGCAAACGTTGAGGGCTCATAGCTTTTTTGAAAGACTCATATAGCAGTTTTGAATTCTGGATTTGTAAATAGTAAATAAAGTTTATCGGTATACCTAGATCTCTTTCCAAAGTTCTGTGGGAACTTAAAACCCTCCCTTGATGAGATGTCAAAGTCCTACATTTCAGGCTTCTATAAAAGAATGAGCGTTTTGGATATGGCTTGTCCACATAATGCAAATAAAAGAAGTCAATACGGAAAGCGTGTTTCTCTCCACTCAGGAGGCTACAGAGAAGGCCTAGAAGTTCAAAAACAACGTATGGTGTTTCCAATGCTGAACTCTTTGATGATTGCCCAGTTTCCTTTACGGCATTCTGATATCTTATACTGCTACTTTTCAAGCTATTTATTAGAGTGACTGGACAAGCAGGACACGTTAGGAGTTTTGGTGAAGTGTTATCCGAATTGAACCCTGCAGTCAAGAAATTGGAAAACCTTTTATAAATTTCTGTGGTTATCACGTAATAATGAGAAAAGATGATGACAGATGGACAAGGCGAACAGTAGGATCTTCACGATCTAAGGATAGGCCTGGTGCGAGGTGGGGGATGTGCTAGTCGATCCCGCGAAACAGCTGCGAAAGCAGCTGAACGGCTCTTCACATCGCCATCTTGTCAAATTCTGAATCTACCCTAGATAGCGATCGCGAAAGACAGAAGCGAATGGTTTGTTGCTGGTGCTCGCACATGAGTGAAGGCGAGAGTAGAAGTAGTATAAAATGGAGTACTGAAATGCCTGACGAGATTGGCTTTCGAGGTTGCTGTGAACTTTAGTTCAGTTGCGCGTGAGCAGTATATTTACCTATAGTCGGCTCAGTCAGAGGGACCTCCTATTCCATCGTAGATGAGACTGGTCACGCCGCCCACGTTGCGCGCGAAGCAGCCCAATCACATTTCAAGGTGGACACGTTTGGCCCTCGTAAGGGTTTTGCGCTTTAAATTGTCCTACCTGAATTTAAATTTACCACGACTAGGTCTTGGTCATTTCTCAATGGCCTGTTCAAGTTACACTCAAATATCCGCATGGGGAACTGATTCAAATTTAAACATTGTATTGCACAGCATCCGAGGTGGCAAATGGATGCGCCGCGCGACACTTGCGCGGCGAATCGCAGGGCAAACGGTGATAGGATCGAAGCGCATCCGTTTATGTCTTGCCAGGCAGCCCACTGCGTGACCTTTATTTCGTTTTTGTATGTTTCCTTCAACTTTATAGTTTCAAAATTAACTCACTTCGAAACAACCAACAGAATGCATCCACGTGGATTTCGAGATCTCGCTATCCATTTTGACACTTATATTCACATCCATACAACGAGATGTCAGGGAGTGTGTCTGTAGTAGAATCATTTTCAGGCAAGTTCCGGTGAGCTATCTGGCTCTAGCTTTACTCGATTTCACGCCTTCTACTGTTCCGGACTGGATGCCTTGATAATAAAGTATTAGATTGACGATCAACAATAAAGACCTTCGCTTGCTGATTTCAGTATCCTGCTATCATTGAGTGATTCTGGCATGATGTTTTGTATTATTCAAAAAAGATGGTTTGCTATTTTGAAATCTTTGTTTAACTTCTTGATGTGTGAGAACTTTGACAGAAAGCAAAACAAGGAAGGTATCGAAAATACGTCTTTTTTGATGTCAACACAATTTGATAATTTGAAAATTGGTATAGACTAGCTCGAAGGAAAAATACCGCATAGATTTCGATGGAAGAAAGCATCCTCATCTTGCCTGTATGACAATACTATGCCACAAATATGGCTTTGAGTAAAGGAATATTGTTGCGCACCCATTATTCAGATATCGTCTCCACAAGTGAGTTTTATGCTTCACAACGGGATGTCATATGATTATAGGGACCTTATGTTAGTTCGGTAGAACCCACAGCAGGCATCATGCCATTCTTGGTAAAAAGATGTAGTCAGACTTTCCAAAGCGTATACTTCTGGTGCCCAAGCGCACCTTTTTATCGGTACCTCTATCTACGTGTTCTCGAAGGACTGACCCAATTTTATTTTCAAACGGGTAATGGCTACTCACCTGGAATGGATCTTCTTCGAGTTTCGTAGTTACAGGATGTGTACAAATGGGAGTCACTTTTGCAACGAAGGCAGTGCTCTGAAAATAGAATTGAAATCTCTCAGTATAGGTTAGTTTTGAGGTTTCGGAGGTTGTGTTCCGCGGGGTAACAATTAAATAAGGTCAGATATCATTGGAGCATGATAAATCTCGCTAGTTTTCCATCGTCGACTCAAAACTCGGATTGGATCAAAGTGTTTCGAAGTGTTTATAGCTAGTTGATATGATTATGAAAGAAGTAGAAAAATCAGCGTAACTCACCATGTAGTAAGGGCAAAAATCTGCTGTCTTCACTTTCCCAAATCCTACAACTGACTGTCCTTTTCTGTCATAGAAGAGATTTTTAATATTGTAGTCGTACTCTGACGTGATATTTTCGAAGGAGATTTCGCTCGCTGGCACAAGGTTACATTGTAGCTTCTCAAGTCGCTTTGCAGCACACCTGCAAAGACAGATAGTGATTACACATTGCATGGCCGCAAGTGGGACCTCTTGTTGTAAGACCTATCGAAAACCGGTTTTCTTCCCAACAAGCGAACATCGAGTATCTGTTAAACCTGGATGCCTATACAAAAAGGCTGATTAACTGGTTTCAACTGTAGTAAGGTGCCGCTGTAGCCTTGATGAGCCTCACCATTTAAAGCGTTGAAAAATTGGCGTATAGTTAGCTTTTGAAATGGGTGGTCACCTATCATTATAGAACCTACAATATGTCAGGAGTTTTTCCACGTGTCAGTGTCCCAAGTTATCCAAATACAGCGTCGGAACCTGTCCAAATGCCGTAAGGTAATAGTAGGCCTAATCCTTCCTTCAACAGGTAAGTGCGTTTCAAATGTATGTGCACCCCCCAAAACATTTCATTTCAAAAGTGACCAAGGAACTTATCGTAACGAAGCCATTCTCAAACGACTCCTAGTAGTCGATAACCTTTACAGGGAAGTTGGGCAGATAATACCGCTGTACATTCGATTTTTCAGATGTATCATCATGCCAAGTCATGCTGATCCCAAGTCATCATCATGCCTATCCGCGGCAGACTGCTTTCTAACGAAAAGAGCTCAAATTCTGGCTCTACTTGCTGCTGGACGTTCCAGTCGAGAAATCGCACGGCAACTGAGCCTCACTTTTTCCTGCATTGCTAAATTCATTCGAGTCCCTGGCCTACCACACACAACTAATTCCTGGCCGTCACCGCATTTTGATCGCTCAGGACAACAGGAGATAGCCCGTCTTGTGGCGAATATTCTTTGTCTGTGAATCAGACCGAGTTCAGATGGGGTTATCAGTCTCGCGTACGACCGTTTGGCGCTCTATCCGCTCCAATGAGTATATCACACGAGAGACGATGAAGAAGGCTCCTCGACTCAGTACTCCCCACAAGCTGACAAGGCTCGAGTTCGCTAGGAGGAACACGGCAACATCATGGGATAAGGTACGGTTGTTCGAGAATTTTCAGGATTTTCCTGTTCGAGAACAAACAACCTGTTGTACCCATTTTGTTCTTAGGTGATCTTCACTGATGAAAAAAAGTTTAAACTTGATGGGCCGGATGGATTTCGTCATCACTGGAGGGACCTTCGCCGAGAGCCACTCGTGTTTTCGAGAAGGAATTTCGATTTTGAAAAGGTTCTTCGATGGTCTGGGGCGGTTTCGCAAGCAGCGGAAAGTTAGAGCTTGCATTCCCATCATT
Organism: Haemonchus placei; assembly: GCA_900617895.1. Lineage (NCBI taxonomy): Eukaryota > Metazoa > Nematoda > Chromadorea > Rhabditida > Trichostrongylidae > Haemonchus > Haemonchus placei. Next base: position 28,207 of record UZAF01016518.1, read on the forward strand.
GCGTATGGATAGTGAGGAAAACCAAAAGTTTTTCGATACCACCTGTTGCCTTTCTTGAGAAAGAGTCGGAGAAGAACCCACTTTTTCACAGGACAACGCGTCGGTCCATATTTCACAATCGACCAGAGAATGGCTACAACGCAATGGTGTTCGAGTGATAGATTGGCCGTCGTATTCTTCTGACTTGAACCCTAGGGGGAACCCATGGGGGATCATCGTTTCTCAGTATTATCTATTGATTTCTGATCTCGGTTCCATTTTTGTTTTTTGTTAGGTGTGCACATACTTCTGAAACCCACCCAGCTCTATAGGAGCTAGAGTAGTCGATCGACATTCGATCTTCAGGGAAAAACAGCGATTAGCAAGTTCTTGAATATGGCGGATACATGAAGGAGCAACGTGAATGTTAGGCAGTAAGAAGTAGTTATTAACATTGCATCAGCTCTAAAACATGAAGTTCATGCTAATCTTGTGTAAAAACGTCACGACGTAGGCCTGGAATTCGACCATGGGACTACGGCGTTTGAACATAGCGACAGAATCTATCCTGCAACCAACCTCTTTATTCATCGCCCCGGAAGAAATTCAAAAAAACGACTTTAGAAGGTCTAACCGCCTAACTTTTGCAGCCAATAAAAAATGCTCATCACCTATCTCCTCCGTAAACAGTGCAGAACGGATAAGGATCTGATGGATTCAATTTTATCCAGGTCAAACAGCTCTTGGTAGCAAAGGTGCAACCGAGGTTCTTTCCAAACTCCAGATCTTCGGCATTACTGGAACGACAAGACAAATTCGAGAAAATGAGCTCCTGAAAAAAGTGGCCTGGCATCAATTGCGAAAAAGTAGGGCCCACTCGTAGTTCACTTTGTACCATCCGGAGTCTTCAAGTAATGCCAGCGACAGGCGAGATATAACGGGCATATCCTTTGCTTCGGCAGTCATTACCTCATTCTTAAAAAAACGAGTTGGATACTGAAATTTGATCGTGCTCATCCTCCCCCCCCCNCCCCCCCCCCCCCCCCCCCTCCGTTTTTTCGCTGAGGCTGTGCAGTTACTTTCGCATAGACCTCTGATTACCCTGTGAGGTCGATTCTTAGGCATTTAGAACTTTTGTTCTCCATTCTAGGTATATTTGAAAAATGTTGTACATCGGAAGTGTAGTGGACGTAGAGCCAGTGGGTTCACATGATCTAGAGATTTATATTGATGGTGGACCACGCGTTCTCCAACTGAGTCTGCACCCATTTCCCTAGTTGTTTGCTGGTAAACCGCATTCGTGAAATTTTTCAGTTCGAATGACTATCCGAGTTAGTAATTCGGAGGATGCCGAAGTGGTTCAAGTACTCTGCCAAACTCTAGCTTTCAAAACATGTACTGAGGTGATGCCACTTAGCATGTATAGAATGTTAGTCTCTTACTCAATTTTAGGCCTCTCCCATAGCTTTTGTCAGCTCATTATTCAAACCCCTAATACCAAAAGCTAAGTGAAGGAAACACTTGGCTTCTGGTATTAGGGTTTGAATACTAGTTCAAGTTCTACCCCGAAGACGCGCTTTTCCCAGTGACTGCCACGCCCTTCATAAGAATCCTGATTTTCAAGCTCTGCTCCCTCTAGTGTAGAACAGTTGAAGTGCCGTCGAGCTTCTTCTCGAACTTTTGGTGTGACCATCATATGAACGTTGTGTTTCACCTGAAATTGCTTCTTCATTTTTGTTTGTTATGTTTGACCTAGATGAAGGTTTTGGTCCCATTCATCTGATAAATGATAGTAAAGAAGAGATATTTTTCTTCGAGACTACGCGCTTTCACTCACCGTTCCTTTTGAAGTCTCCCAATCGAAGCGCGTGAAACGGTGAACAACATTAGGAATGACGACTCCAAACTTGTCCCTATTGATAAAAAGGCTTCTCAGTTGCTCCCGATCCGTACCGCAAATATGTAATTACACATTCAAAAATTACGGCTGTTATGGTTAAGTTGCTAGCATTTTATGCGTGAGCTTTGACTCATGAGCGTTTTAGCCGCAATAGTTGAATGTGGCCTCGAATTACTACAATGCAGAAACATCATTCAATTGCTCCTACCATTGAGGTTTTCCTGCTCCTGGGTAAAATGGGAAGAGCCCAACTGAGAACGATAATGCATGAATGATTTCGTGTATGACAACGCGTTGCCACTCATCGACTAGTTTTTGTGTCGATTCCTTCAAATTTTGCGGACATATATTCAGAATACCGAGTATTGGCCTAAAATCATGTACTGTGTCGGGCTTCTATTTCATATTTTATTATAGCTTCCTCTTCCAGAAAGACATTCTAAGTTTTCGCTTTAATTACAACTTTCAGATGTACCACAACAAACGCTCTGCAGTTGATTGCCACCAATTATCCCTAAATCAGAGAAACTGCTGCGTCAATAAAACCGAAAGACTTGAGTACACATAAAGTCAAATGTTGCGCAATTTAAGTCAGCAATGCCATACATGAGGCTAGAGAGTTGTAATGTAGTACAGGGTGGGCCAAAATTATGATTACACAGACATCACATTCCAGGAAACGAATAGAAAGCTAAAAAAGCAAACCAATTTCATTAAAGTGTCTATCACTAATCTCTAATCAAAATAGTTCATTGAGACCGGGATCTGTTGCTTTCTGCTTTCACCCAACCCCAGAGACGACGAAGGACGGCATTGACGGTGGCACGCAGCTAAGCTCAACTAGTTGAT
>UZAF01016518.1:44834-78262 GCA_900617895.1 Haemonchus placei
GCCCCCCCCCCCCCCCCCCCACCCAACTACATTTTCACCGTTTGTTCTGCAATGATGTTATCGCTCACTTTTCAAATATATTGTCGTATTCAACTCGAATCCGTATCCAATCCCACGATGATTCTCTTTTTGTTCGTGATCCTGATGGATACTCCGTCTTCGCAACCATAACGTCTTCCGGTTTTGGAGGCTTTATAGCTGGTCTTCGCCATTGAAGACAAAACACTATGTAGTTGAACATACCTTATGATCACACGCTATTATTAGCCTCGACAGAAGCAGCGCAGAAAGCATTTCAGTCAACATATTCGGAACGAAGAGAGCCTGTAGGATAGTTTTTAGAGCTGTGGAAGAATGAATCACACCTGCATCTCGGATTCAAAATTGTTGACTCGAATTGTTCCTTCATCATGCCAGTCCTACGATATAATTCCGTTGTATGCGTCTGTCAGAAGGTCGGTGTGTTTGTTTTGACGTAGGTATGTATGTTGGTGTGTGTGCAGGTAATACGGGAAATTCATGACTCCTGCTTCCCCGGACACAGAACGTTGATTTTTGGACTGGATAAGGCGGCAGGTGAAGCACAGATGGTTGATTACAGAAAGGGATAGCAACTGATATGGGATTGAAAGAGCCAGTGTCCGGTTGAGCTGTTTGTGCCAGCGGTGAGATCTTGATTTTATGACCGAGAACGTGATGCCTAGGGATGTTTGTGGTGAGAGCGACTGACAATAGTGGTAATGGCTGACAACAGACGTTGACATTCAGGCAATAGGACGTCTTCCCCTTTCGTTTTATCACTGAATACTCGCTACTGCAGTAAGTGACGTAGAATGTTAGTGAGTCGCAGATAGAAGAAGGATACAGATACAGGATACAGGATGAAACCATTCGTGTAGCTTCCTTATTTTTCCAGTTTAGGTTTATCGAATTTTCATGAGCTTTTCAGCCCTCTCATATGCATCAGGGAGGAAGGAAACGACATTAACGCCCATTTTCGGTATATTCATTACTCATTTGACCTTCGGATATTCTATGGAGAAGATCAATCCAATGAAGAAATTGAAAAGGGCAACAATCGTCGGCCAGGATAGCAAGCAAAGTTTAGTGGAAATGGTCATAAACAATGCAAAATGATCAAGGTTAAAGTCCTTCAGCATCTATCAACCCAATTTGAGGTGAACTGGCGCATTTGCCTTCCACTCAGGATCGTAGTAGCGCTTGAGGTGTGTACGTGGTTCATATAACGATTTGCGATGGCTAACCGATGTAAGTGTCAACTTCTACCCTCTCGCGAGATTTTAATATCTATTAAACAACCTCGGAGGGAGTGAGGGTTCAGGTGGCCTGAGCGGGCTTATTAGGGGATTTGGTCCCCACTTCATATCACATATGGTGCATACACCAAGTAAATCCTTACCGGTTGAATGAGGAAGAATGCTTTACTCAAAAAACAAAGAAAGGAAGAAATAAGCAAAAGGACGGACCACTAATTCAAGCAGAGTGGACCTGAGCTACCCTGACTGAGTCTCAAATATTCAAAACGCTGACACTACTTTCGGTGTATCTTGTGGCGAGCCAGCGCCCTCTCGAATATCAGTGGCTTCGAAGTCGATGGCTCGTTGAGTTTCGGAGCGATAAGGGATGGCAATAGAAGAGACTGTTTCAGAAATTGGATCTGGACCTTGATCGAAAGTTGTTTTTGACAAGTGTATTGACTGCCAATCTTCTTCTTAATAGAAATGGGCATGATCCGCCGAAATGACTACAGGGATTTGAAAAGTTCAAGCAATCGCTCGGCAAATTAATTAAAATTTATTTTCCCAACCAATTTTTCTCGTTCACTACTCATGTTTTCGCCACTAGCGGGACAGTTATAGTGTGTGGATTGACTTTGTCCTTGTTCGCGTAAGCTTTCTGGGCATTGTCTCCTTCGAACTGCAAACGAAATTGACAGATAATTAGAAACTGAGAAATGTTACTATTTCAAGATATCATGCCTACCGGTGTGGTGAGAACAAGTATCTTCTCGGGCTTGACTGGGCCATCGCTTCGGCTCAAAACAAGGTCGATAGTCTTGCCCACATCGATCATGGCGAACACTGGATTTACTCTGAAAAGGAGAATCGTTACAAAAATCTGAAGTTTCATTTCAATAGGATATTTTTTGCCGCGTCCACGCACAATACGTTCCGCTACTATGCTCCACTCCTAAATTTATAAGAAGGGGCAACTTGATGTGCCGATCTAATTACGCAGCTTATTGAAGAAAATAATGAAACACACAAACAAACAAACAAATAGTGAAAATAATGAATAATGGAACAGAAAATAATGTTTTCAATAAAGTTAGCGCTCGAGGTTTCCCCTCACTCTTCAGATTCAAGATTTCACTGTATGTTGTATGTCTACCCCGAATAAAATCTTTTTTATAAAGTCAATAGGATATTACAAGGGAACTTATCAGTAGGAAACTACTCCACACACTCATGACCACCGTTTTTAAGCATCAGGTTGAGGAGACCTGTCTGCAGCTATTCCTAAGTCTTCGAGAGACTTTGCTCAATTTGTATTCAGCAGGAATGAGATCAGAGCTACAGGCAGGCCACATCCTTTTCGGACCAGAAAGCAGGCCTAATCTCCAACAGCATCTGTTTTGAATCCGTTTTTGTGTATAGCTCTTCAGTGGCTCCATTCTATCTTTGGATCCATGATTTTTTCAGTAACAGCAACTAACACTAGGGTTCCTTCTGGTTTGAGTAGCCAATTGTCTGGTGTTGGTTCCGAAATTGACCATAAGCAGGATTCAAAAAGGATTTTTTATTGAAGCATACGTGTATTGTCGTGAATCGCAGTGTATAAGCGGTGACCACTTTGGCTTGCGACCCACAAACTCTCTTTTGTCTTCCCTTTTGGGTGGACAGTCTTCAGTGATATTGTTAATTTTGCTTCTACCTCGAGATTGGTAGGTGGAAATTTTTATTCTAGTCCACGTTTCGACGGCCTCGTCGCTTTCAGGGTCAGAAAATGATTCAAAGCTTGTTGGTTGCACACTACCCCACCAAGAGCCTCTTGCACTCTAGCGTTTCTGGCATTCTATCGGGAATGCACGAAAAATGCCTAAAATTCAAAAGATAAGCTCACTTCACTTCCACCGCGAAGTGTAGCGCTACGCTACGCGGTTAGTACATTAGTAGCGAATAAACTTACTTCGCTGTCCTCGAGCAATATTATTATTAGATCAGCACCTTCGCGGATTATGGAACTAACGCGCAGTATTGCATAGGTAGTAAGAGATCATTTGTGATAGTCACACACTCATTTTGATTGTTCATAGCTGCTGTTCCACTCCATGCTTCCCTAACGGAGTTAACACATTACCGCGCCGTTTACCAGCGAGATGCTCTTTGATTCTTACTGAAACTACAAAAAGGGGAAGAAACTACAGAGGGGAAACTCTTCCAGTTTTCACTGTGTAGTTTAAATTACATGCCTCACATTGAATCTGGTAAATTACGCCTACAGAAGCGCAATCTCCATTTTTCCCGTTTGGACGTGTAACGCAACCCTCTTTCAAGCACTGCGTGCAATAGAGTCTGTTCCTCACAAGTTGGCATTTGATGTTTAGGCAGAATGCTAACTAGAATAACATCATCGCTCAATTGTGCCCGAACAATACACCGTTGAACTGCAGCAGATACCTTGGCCGAGATAAACGGTCAACATAGAGGAAGTTTAATCTGGTACGAAGTGTCTCTCCTGTCAACGCGGAATCTTCAAGTGTTACCATGCGGTACGGTATAGCCAATTGGTCAAGCTATAACTGAAGCTAATCGTCTTGATTCTTCGCGTTCGGTCATACCACTGCACATGCGCGTAGCTGTCGTATACATTTTCCTGATAAGAGCGCGTTTAACATTCGGTACCACTTAAAGTGTACGATCCCGCGGGACACTTTGATTTGAATGTTGAGATAGGGGTGCCAACCATCTTGTGGTATCTCTCGTGTGAGCCTGACGATCGATGACCGCTCACTCATTGCGGAAACCCTCATCCATTTCGAACTGTGTTGAAGCCATAATGCAGCAGTCATCTAGTGTATACCTACAGTACATCAACAGTAAGCGTGCCTATACTGGTTCTTCGATTCTGCTAATGAAGCAGATCGTCAGTACGGTAGCTGTCCGTTGACATGGCCAAACCTCAAAGTTGAGAATAGTAAGAACCCGACCGTTCGAAGATGTTACAACCAAAACATTCCTTGATGGCAGTTATAACACGCTCAATATAGGATAATCTAATAATATAATATAGGGCGGAAGAGGCGCTTGGTGGGGTAGTGTGCACTCAACAAGCTTTGAACCATTTTCAGGCTTGAAAACGACTAGTCTGTCGAAACGTTGGCCAGAATAAAGGTTTTCACCTACCAACCTCGAAGCAGAAGCAAAATTAACAATTTCAAGAACAACTGAAATGCCAAGGTTTCAAGATGAGAACGTGGAAGTCCTCTCATCTTTGAGTCCTTCAGTGAAGTTGTCGTGCCATTACCCTTCACCCAGAGCTGTTCCTTCAGGTGAAGCAAAACAAAGTAAAGTCGTACTTGAACATAGCATTGTTGGAGCACTTTATTTTCATCGCCTGCTTCTTGTCCGTTTCATTTGTGACTTTGAGCACCTACAATATTTAGATTTACTGTTTCGCTAATGAACATATGCATAGCTTCTGACAGGTTAAACTCGAGAGAAGTTACGGCAATGATTAAAGGAATTCATGCCGGCATGGCCTGGGTTAAACTCCGCTCAGACCCAGGCCATGCCGGAATGTTTTCGCCACCACAGGGAAGCAATACAGGAAATATCTGTCAACTTCTCAACACGGGAATTTCAAAGGAAATTAGTCAGTCTCTTTGTCAGAGGAGGATCAGTCATACCATCACCGTAAGGGTTAGCAGGCCTAGCTAGCCACGTGGTGAGTTGAAGGCACAGTTCACGATAATTTTGAGGTACCTCTTTTTATTCGAAAAGTGGAAGTAAAGATTGGGAATAGTTCATCGGTAGTGAAGAAAGCGAGAGAATTTGCCGATTTCGAGGAAAATATGGCTCCTCAAAAGTAGAGAAAACAGAGGTTGGACGAGATTGCTATGACGGAAATAACATGAAAGGTGAATCCCTAGCTGGGCCGCTTTCCGACCTATTAGTGCCAGATATGGTATACGCGGAGGCCTCAATTTCATCCTGTGGGGTAATCTCAGAAACCATTTTTATCGGGAACTGTGCCTTTAATGTGCATGGCCAACAGGAGTTGATGAAATGCACTCTCACTGCTTTGGTAGCTATGCTGGTTCCATTTGATGAGGTACTGCCATTGCTGATATGCTGCTCCGGCAGCGCCTACATGATCTTCTTCCCATGAGATATAACGGATTTCATAAACAGAATCGTTGACTGTCACCTACAGTATCATCTAACGGGGAGAGGAGGTACTTTGAATCCTATATGAATCAACATAATGGAAGGGTACGGTTCGATTTCGACTCGATGATGTTGTTAACGGTATTCGTCGCAGTGGTGATGCGAATGATTCTGCGATTCTCACATGTGTGGCGAATTGTGTGAGACACTTCGACTTCGGATTGGACTTGAACCGGTACTTGTGCTTTGTTAGCACCGTGCCCTTCAACCCTCAAAATACCTAGACCATCTTGTCTTCGCCTTCATAATGGCTCATAAGACATAGCTTATCAGCCCCTCGTGTGCAATGAGATGAGCTGGTCATTTGTCTGGAGCTTCAAGCCTTCCTTTTCGTTACTGTACTGGAGAGTTAGAGGTGCTGCCCACATTCCAAGCGTCATTTTAGTGTTTGCGTAAGTTTAGATTACAAGTTTGAACGCCTTAATACTCCTTCAAAGGTTCTGCGATCAATGGTTGAGTCGTGATAACATTTGCTTGCTTTTGCTGTCCTGTATGTAGTTGTAAGAAATATTTTGTTTTTATTGTTTACAGTTTTAATGAAAGGGAGTTATCAAGTGTACCTGCTGCGACGCCTTTGGCTCCCATGCTAGGCTGCTAGAACTCAGCTTTATTCCCCCTGAAATTGAATGTTATCCACAGAACCATCCGGATTTGATCTAGAACCTGATCCGAGAAACATTGAATTTAGAATAAATTGCGTCGCCATTTCAAAACTTTGCTTTTTCAGAGAATTCCGAAAAATTCGTGAGCTGTGCCCGTGGTCCCGATTTTATAACCATTTCCTAGCTCTGCTCAATTTCTTAAAAGGTCAAGGAAGATAGGGGAAAGGAATGAGTATATCACCAATGTAGGGGAACAACAACTTGTTGAAAAGCTCTGGTAGAGGGTCATTTGGAAAAAGTAAAGTGGAGAAGAGGTAAGAACTACAAAGCTATATGGTGTTGCGGTCGAATGGGCCTAACTGCCTCTTCAGTCAAAGGCGTTTCATATCGAAGCCGATCTTACCTCCTGTTCGTCTATGGCTTAGTAATCTTGCTATATGAGGCTGTTTCAAAGTATTGAGAGAATTCTCCTGGTACCGTTCGAAATTTATTTTCTATCCTTTCGTCAACATTCACGACCACGTATTATTCCACGTCATCTAGCACTAATCACGGCCCTATTTTTTTTTGATGTGCTCCTACAACGGATTTCGCGTGGCAAAAAATGTCCCGCGCCCGCTCGCTCAATTAAAACGAATTACGACATGTTGCTTGACTAAGAGTGCATTTATAATTTTTAGCGCCTTTTCTTACCGCCCGGCTTTTTTGTGCCACCTGCTGGCTCTTCCTGAAACGAGGTTATTCAGTAGGTAAGCCTGGATTTCACATCAGACACTCTTACGAATAAACATCAAGTCACCTTTGGTGGGGATGGCATAGTGACATCTAGTGGAAGCTAAAATTGAATCGCTAACAAAGCGACTTGAGATAAAATCCAGACAGTGCACATACCTCTTCCACCTTTTGCTTTTCCTCTTCCTTCTCTTTTTCCTTCTCTTTTTCCTTGTCCTTCTCGTCCCCTTTCTTCTCTCCCTCTTTCTCTCCTTCTTCATTTTTTTCCTCGTCCTTCTTCTCCCCTTCTTTACTCTCTTTCTTTTCGTCCTCTTTCTCTCCTTCTTCTTTTTTTGGCTCATCCTTCTTCTCCACTTCTTTGCTCCCCTTCTTCTCGTCCTCTTTCTTTTCGTCTTTCTTCTCCTCTTTTTCATCTTTCTTCTCTTCTTTCTTGTCTTCTTTCTTCTCTTCCTTCTCCTTCTTCTCTTCAACATTCTCCTCATTGGGCTTTTTTACAATTTTCTTCTCTTCTACCCTGATCTCATCTTTCTGATCCACAGCCGATCTAGATCCCCCCTCTCTCTTCTCCTCGATGGCTGTTGGGTCTGGCTTCTGCTGCGAGTCCGTACTCTTTTTTTGTTGTGGCTGAGGTTCTGCAGATCGAGGCTGCTCCTTTTTCTTTTCGACCTTCTTGGTTGAGTGTTTCTAAAAGAAATCTTGATAACGCCATGCTTTGCCTAGTCTCCTCCAAAATGGTTAAGCGAGGTATCAGGGGTAATGGGTCGAATCATGTAATTCCCTGTTCCCTACTGTATGTATTTCAGACTAATGCTCCCTTTAAACATGGTGATTCTTACCTTTTTGCTTCTTTTCGGGGTATCCACCTTTTTCTTTTTGCCACCACACTGGACAATGAAATAGATGGAGGTTAAGAATTGCAGGATCAAATAGACAGAAAGGCAAATCATCCTATTTATGGCTATGAGTATTTCCTCTATGCGAAACCTGTAACACGGTATCATTTAAAAGGAGAACCGTTGAAAACCATTGTTGCTTAAAATCTTTATGTGGTTGTTGGAAACCGCCCGTCACTAATCCCAGATGAAAATGCCGTTTGCCACGTACCGATACTTCAGGCTGTCAGAGAACGGCCTTGTGCGACAGCTTCAGTCGTTGACTCTTAACAAGGGTTTTTTAGCATTCATTTCTGCACTCATGTATTTTCCTAAGGTGCTGCGGACCACGATGGTGTTTAACTTTGCTCCCATTTGTTGTGAACTTCATTCGGTTAGAATTTAAACGTTTGTTTAGTTCGGCTGTATTCTGATGATTTCCCAGTGACACTTTTTCATCTGGGCATTCATCAAATGCCCTCCGCCAAAACTCATGAGGAGTTGGAAAGTTGGGCTCACCGTTGGAACAGTACCTTGTTTCGCGTAGGTATTCGTAAAAATGAAAGTATACCGCCTGATAAGACTGATACTTTCTGAAAGTACGACATAATACCGTCATGATAGTACTCGCTAGTCAACAATGAATAACTCAGTATTTTTACTGAAGGATCTACATTGGTCCATGGTTACTTTGGTAGTATTGTGACAAGGCCGGCTGCATGCAAAAGAAGTCTTAGCGTATTGAACGTATAAGTATTCACCATAGCAGTGTCGCAGCAGAAGGATTATTAACAGTTATAACTAATTACAATTTTCAGGAGAATGCTGTGTAGGAGGTATCTGAGCTAGACCAACTTGAGCAATATGCCTACGAGCAGAACTGAACCGTAATTACGTCCGTCTTGTTGTCCATGATTGATGGTCGATATCCTGAACTTTTGCAGAACCCTACCAAATTATAGCACTTAACCTCTACCTAATCCAGCCCTAAACCTAAATGAATTGGTAAAGATTGAAAGGTTTCTCAGCATCGATTAATTACTTCGATGGATACGCCACGCATTCAACCTTAGTTCACCCAATAGTGGAACTTTAATAAACGACCATTTTATGTGGCGGCATGCGTAAGTCGGTTCCAAATAAAGCAATCCCCCTTCCATGGGGATAGCCAGCTCAGAAGAGACTCGGGCGACTTACACTTGCATTAAATGAGTGCGGGAATTTAAGTGTGGGGCGATATATGCAGTAGCAATCGCACCTACCATCCCACCGCGCCACCGCACCCATCACTTTGTTTACACCTAGTCTGAAATAAGCACCATCCTATCACTAAAAACCTGCTGGTTGTAATTATCGCGAACTGCGCCCCTAAAGTTCTGGGGACCACAAGAGTGTTCAGTTTTGTGGTTGCTACACGAATTCGTCGATCTTAATAAGTATGGGAGACTGGTTGGCTTAGAAAATCCTATCCTCTGTACCATGGAAATCCAATCTGCACCCCCAAGCAATGCCTACCCAACGCAGTGATTTTACTTTGGTATTAAATTCATGAACAAATAATGCGTGTGACTTCATTGTTGACGCATTAAACCTACAGTACCCCCAAAATATTGCTTTTAAATTATTCACGATTATAAATATTATGATCCACTCATATTTTCCTAAGAATATTTTATTCATCTGATTACTTATCGGCTCCTGTGTAAATACCAGGACTGGCTAGGTAAACTCAACAATACTAAACACGGCCAGAGGACAAATAAACAAAAATCCCTACATCACGCTCTTGAAAATCATGAATTTATAATAAGCTTTTTTGTGGAAGCATCTGGATTTTTACTGACTGTGGTGCAGAAGCGATGACTACGCAGGGCAGCCATTGTTCCCAGAATCGTTTAGCTGATTTGGGACACAGATTTGAGATCAGCGTTTGGAACCACCAACGGCGGTATACATCTCATAGTGTATGACCACTGCGAACAAGTATCCTTCCCTTATAAGAATCGGCAGAACTAACTAGTCCGATATATCATTTTAACCGGAGTGCTTGGTGTAATAAGCGGACGACTCCATAACCAATGTGAGGAACTCTACTCGAGATACTTCATATTCATTGGGTCATTGGGTTCGTTCTTTCGTATTTATAACACAGAGTCGTAGTGTAGGACCCCCTACCCTTCCCCTTCCTTTGCCGTCCGTCATCTGGATTCCGTCAGTGTTAGATTCCCTTGAGCATCTCCTTCACAGGCGTTCCTGAAAGTCCAATCCGCTTTTCATTCTTCAGTGATAGCAGTGTGATCACAGTCTGTTCCCTATAACCCTTGAGATCGCCCATTTACGAACGAGTGAACAAAAGAGGTACGGAATGATTTGTGCAATAATTTGCGAAACCGGTTTCTGGTCAGGTTTACCTCACCAGAAACTGTGTTTAACGGCTCGATCCCAATTTGCCAATTAGAACTGTACGTGCCATTTCCTTTATTGTTAGGGGCACTATTGGGATACATACAAAGAGATAGGAAGTTGAATAGACTATCATTTCCTGATTTTCCAGCCGAACTCTTATCCTTGAGCTAAGCTTACCTTTCTTCTTATTAGCTCCGAATGTTCGCCATTTCTCTGGTAGTTTTAAACTGTTTAGCTACTTAGGATAGGCCATACACTCCACTCAAACATGGAAGCAGAGGAATGTGTAATGATTTACTTGTTGCCCTGTCCGAACCTCTCCAGGGAGCTAGATTTGCAGCGAATCTTAACTGGGTGCCCCTATGGATTGTTTTTTAACGAGTGTGCGTCAGCTCGGATTCGCGGTTTTGCAGGCAGCCCTTGGTGAACATTCTAGTGGTGATGAACTGGGTGGTCCTTGTGGATCCTAGAGGTGGGGTAAAGGTGGAGCCACTGGTTCAAATACTTCATAGAATTTTCAATGGGATTTCGCGTGGACCTGCACCAGATACGTACTTCGAAGCTGTACAGTCTTCAACGAAGCCAAGTTCGTGGCGCACTCTAAGGAAAAATGATCGCAGCTCGGATAAGGTGCAACAGTAACACCCCCGAACGTTGAATCCTGCAAATGAAAGCGGTGGTGTGTACTTTTGGAGCGGCCGATTTATGAATGGGATAATTGGAGTGGGCTGTGTGTGGAAGGCTGTGGTCATATGAACCGTCGTAAACAGCTTTGTCATCACATGGTTCTTATGACTCACGGGATATGTCAGTCAGACAGAATCACGTGAGAACATCGTAAACACCTCAATGACCTTACGGAGTATGGTATTGTAAACAGGCTTTCCCGCCAGAATAGCTATTACCATAATGTGGAAATTCAGTATGTCTGGTGAATTGTTGATGAGGTGTCCATTGTGTTCCATCCTAACCGAAAGCAACCGAAACGCGGCAAAATGCTCTTTCGCATGGGTCGTGTGTTTTGGCGGGGTGCCAAGTAATCTTACCTTCAGGAGGCATCAATTTACCAGACAGTGATGCCCTAAGAATACAAACTCATCTGGTCGGACTCATAGGATGCGCCATGCATCCAACCTAAACCTATAATTGGGTATCACCTCAATAACAAGAACAACAGGTTGAACGCGGATTGGAATTCCTACTGTAGTGCCGGAACTACGCAACTAATATTTGTTATTTGACGACAGCTTAAGTATTATACCAGGCGATGTATGAGTACTGTAGGATTCAAAGTCCGTGCAGAATTTATTGTCGCAACGTTAAGCTATGCTCCTGTGCCTGATGGTGATTTCTCTGTTTGGGATGCTGTCCTTTGAGAACTATCAGTGATGTACTATTGCGTAAGCTATTCCTTTCCAAGTAGTGCATAATCGACCAGTGCAATTTCGATCAAAATGTAAATTTTCCGATGCCGAAGCCTAATTTTAGAAGCTGTCACCACCTGAAGCACTTCCAAAATGGTGAGCAAATCTAATGATAGCTGATCGCCATAACTGGATTGGTTTTGTCAATGGAAGTACCGGATCAAGGGTACTAGAAGGAATCTGTAATATGGTAAGTGCAGTAATGTGTGCAGTGGGTAATTGTGGAAAAATAAATGTGGACCTTCAGAAAAGGCAGCAGGCAAATCACTGCATAGAACAATTCCTTTCTACGCCATGTACTTGCGTTTCGTATAAGATGGTTTGAGCACTGTCCAGTGGAACTCCCACGTGATTTAATCCTTGGTGTGTATGGGCCAGGGTTTGTTCAAAACGGTCTCTTCTATCGGCGGTTCTTTGGTGAACAGGACATAAGGAGTATGGAAGGGTCTGAGTAAGGTCCCATCGGAGCGTTGCTTCAAGGTCTTGCATTGGCAACGGCACCACTGCCATTAACATCTTCCATCATAGAATAGAGCTTAACTGAACTTTTTTGTAGGGCCTTTACTAAAGAAATACTGGAGGATCTACTTTCTCTGTTTTTCTTGTATTTTCATAGCAATAGAACCCCCTTTCCAAATTTCTTGCATTTCCATAGCACTAAAACCCTCTTTCCAACTGTTTTTGAGAATGTTTCCCCTCGAAACTTTCCCCTTCAGTGCTTTTCCTTGCCATTAGTGAAAGTGAAATCTTGGCGGGAAATCAACACAATAGTTGTCCTTGATCGCTGGCGTCTCCTCCTCGAAAATACTGGTTTTCAAGAGACAGCAGTAATCGAGGCCTGGCAAACTGCCGAGAAAAGACGTGACCTTTTGCGGTATCGCATGACTATCTAAAGTAACTCGATTGACGGGACAGACAACCAGACTATTTTCGTCTAGCTCGAGGTTTGGCGAGCTGCCAACCAAACTGGTCTTTCTGAGGTATGCACAGAAAAATTCACAGTAAGCACACAGTTCGCCATATCTCGATTAAAATCAAATTTTGCAGATTCTGTGGGGATTAATAAAGGGAATAATAAATAAACAACAACGAGTTGCGGTACTTGAATCCTGAAGCCAGATACTAAAAAACTGGAGATAGGTCAGGGAAATATAAATATTTAAGAAGTGAATTAGAGCTATACAAAGGCAAACAGGCAGAAAATAAAGTTGCTTTTTCAACGTACGCAACCAAACCAGTCCACTTTCTTGAACCCGATTGGGTGAAGCCAGGAACGTCAGAGTGGGTCGCTGGAGCAGCCGATCACATTGAAAAAGCTCGGATCTTGCAGAAAATAATGAACGTGCTAGTCTTCCATGTGCAATAGATTTTCGTGTGAATGAATGAGTCAATAAATAAATAAATATTTATTTAGGTGTGTCCCTAAGCAAACAAATAAACAACAAATGAGCAAACAGATCCCGCTACCTCATTGAGAAATGAAATGAGCAAAATGAAGGGAATGAAAATCGGAATGGGGGAAAACAAAGGAAACTTTTTTTCATACATATAGGACAGAAACTTCCCAAACATTTCCTACGAATCGAGTTTCTCATTATTTGGTGGTACGAGCTCATACCTCAATCCTTGTTTTGTTAGGAATCGTACAAGCTAGTAGTTTCCCACGGTTAGAATAACATCCAGTGAAACAGGAAGTATTTGATGATACAAATCGACACTTTCTTTACATTTGCAAACGTAAGAAGCTCAAAAAGTAAGTAAACATAAACAGAATAAGCCTACACAAATGAAGTTGAATTAAAACTCACATTTACTTAGACCGCAGGCCGAAGTTGCCCTTCATGGCATTGGTTTGATGCCCATCGAATCTTTTTCAAGGAGTGGGAATCCTTTTAAGAAGTAGGAATCTTAGAAACTATCAAGCAACTTCCTCTCTAACGTCGCTTTTTTTTATTAAATGCTGTCTAAAATTTGAATAAAGTGGGACATTTTAAAGTAGTCTATGGTATTTATTAGATGCGCAATATGCTTCCTTTAGACAAGAGGTTGAGGCTTGTGAAGCTACATGCACCAAATTCTTTATTCAACATATTCCCTACCGCACCACCTTGACTTTTTGTGAGAGGCCATACTGTAGACGTGTTACTAGGAGTGAGACACATTTGGGTTATTTTCCATACATTTCCCACTTGTGAAACATTCAAAGGAAATTGGCATCAGAGAACGGATACCAGGTTGCGAACATCGTCCACAAGTTTCTGCCTTGTCCAGAAACTCGACGCCATGAACGTCTGCGGCACAGCACCCTATCCATTCCCTTTCATTTATCCGATCTTACAAAATCACATTCTATCTGTCTGTTGGATGAACGGGTAAATTTCAAGTAGTTTACCAACTGAACCAATAACCTTGTACCCGAAAAAACTGCATCAAAACTAAAAAATTAGGACAACTTTGCTCATTTTTCAATATTGACGGGAGAACTCAGATCATTTAGAATCAGTTTGAACCAAACTCTAACTAAAATTTCAGCTACCAGGATTCAAACTGCATCTCGTTTCATCACTCATTGCGGACTAAACAACTTTTTCGATTATTTCTATACTTCGCACTGCATTTTTTGAGTGCAGCTGTCACGGGGACGCTTCAATATTTCCAGGCACGCTGCTCACTTTATGAAATCAACAGCGTAAAAAATTGACGAAAAAAATCCCAGTCGAATAAATCTACGTACTCCAAAATCGAGCGAGACGTGTAGTGAATTATCTGTTTTCAAAATTGAAGGAATAATGAGTTAAATATGAAAAGGATTAAGTATTTCGGTGTCGATCATACCCGCCTGCTAGATGCGCCCTGCACTCGACTTCTATTCAATATCTAGTGGCGTTTTGGAATGGGTCTTATACGATGGATTAAGAAGGGCACCCGACGTACGAGTCAGTGTTGTTATCCTTTCAAACGAGTCTGGTACCAACCAACTAACCCCAGGAGATAGAAGGCTAGGTTGGCCTGGGCGAGTATCGAGCGAGGATTTCATGTTGGAACCAGGCCCGAGTAATCGTGCGCCTTTACGACTACACCACATCGCCTCCATCTTATTGAGTTAAATAGTGGATGAACTTGAAAAGCAGCAAGAATGCCTGGTATGCATTGAAAAGCTTTCCGACTCTTCCCATGCGTAGAGGGCATGGCATTCTAAGGAGCATCTTATCTTCCTTTCCATTCTCCTCCAACCGTCTGCTCAGTAGCACGTTCCCTCTCAGGTAGAATCGTTAATCAGGGTTTAGTTATTTTTGTCCAGAGAACAATTACCTAATTACTTTTCATCAAAAGCTGTAACATTAGATGCTGTTTATTCATAGAAGGTGCCCTATTGCTATACGATTCTACAAAAATTAACCTTCCTGTTTTTCTTTCCATTTTTAGCTCCGCCTACCTACAAATATCACATTTCTTCATTTCCCTCGCTGCCACTTATAGATTGCTTCTACGAAAATATTTACGTAAATTAATCTTTTTGTTTTTGCTTTTATTCCCGGTAAGATATTGTGGTAACGGATGAAATTGAGCTCTTGCTTACTTATGATCAGTTTCAGAGAAAATAGAATCCTTTCACCAATCTGTGCTTGTTCCTTCATAAACAACTGCAACTATGAACCTGAAACAAGCTGTATGACTGTTCTGCTCCCCTTGGTTTTTGAACTTTTGTATGTGAACTGTGCGAACAGAACTTCAAATAAAATTAATTTGAACCAATGAATGTATGTCATAATCTTCAAGAATATTTTTATTCCACAAACGAGAAATTTGCCACAAATGAAGTCCATGCTCCTATAAATCATTTCTGGCTGAATGATATCATTTCATCCTCCTTGGAGATCGATATGAACATTTTAGTTAGAGCTCTTGGACGATTGCTAAAAAACCGCCTTCTTATAATATGCCTGTGTTTTCACTAATTAATCTGACTATGATATGCCCTTTAACCAAGGCAAAGGTGGTGTGGTGGCAAATGGTGCACTATAACATATGCACGTTCACGGTTCCGAATCCGGAATCGGAATCCATACTAAGCCAACCACGCATTCCACCTATCTGGGATTGGTGTATTGATACCAGTCCGTTGGGAGGATAAAAGATAAAACCTTGTTCAATGGTTGGCCGCCACCCATACCCATTCACTGTGGCACTACGATTTTGGAAGTCGAATACGTTGGCGCATCCCTTAGACGGGATTGCTTTAGGCTTGAAGGCTTCTTCCTTTGTTCTTTATTTTTTCTCCAAAATTGTCGACGAAAACTTAAAGGGAAGGCTTCTAAAGCCACTTCCAATCGTCCTTACAAGAACTCAAGACCGAAGAGACTGAGTCGTACCAACAACTAAGTAATTAAATAAGCAGAATTCATGTCAACTTTCGTATGACCTTGTGTTGTGTTATAAATGGATTAGGAAATTCTGCTTTGAGCGAATTAGAAGGAGAATAGAAGAAAAATCGAAGTCTTTCTAGAGTCACTGCTTTCGTTTCCCACGTCGTTCCCATATATTCGACCCCTCCGTTGAACTCATTAGTGGGAAAAGTTTGTTTACACTAAACTCGAACTGATTAGACAGACCTTACGACATCGAGCAAAGGTAATGAATGATTCAACAGGTTTCGCCAGTTTCGATACCTGTTTAGGGAAAGATGGCATATAGCGATTTTTTATGGAACCGCTTCCTTTCCTGTATATTAACGCGATTACAACTCCAACATTCTGAGTGATTAGAAAAGTGATGCTCATTTCCTGTTCACCTGATGAAGTGGTGTTCCGACATTTCTTTGGGTTTTAGCCTGGAGACCAGCTCAACCAGGCGGGTAATGTCAACTTCCCACCACAAAACATTCCTGAGGTTTGCCAACAAACGGAACGTTTCCGCGGGTAACTGGTTGGAATGAGACTTTAGTGAAACTGTAAAGCGCTGAATTGTGCATCAGCGGGTGTGAGAAAATTCAAAAAATAGAAAAAAAAGTTTAGAAAAGTAATCCTCCACGCGTCTAATACATCCAGTATCCGTATTCTGCCTTTGACAGCTTTATGGCTCTGTCGGTGTGGTGAGCTACTATCTTCCATTAGGTTAAGGGCAATAAACTCCCACGTTCGGCTTTTACTCAGAATTTTAGTGGCATTTGGCCTATTCATTGACATTAGGGGCCAATTGATGTACATATATTGTTGGCTTCTGATCTTTCAGAAAAGCCTAGTACCAAGTAAACGGCCATGAAGGGAGGAAAAGCCTGGATGGCCTGGGTGAGTGCCCGAGATCCTCGAAGCCAGATGCCCATTACGATTCCAACGGTTACTCCTGGTAAATGCCAACACTTTACAGCAGACGCTACACGTGGGATTCTCATGGTAATCTATACTTGTTATCAGATCGTCGGACACGTACTGTCTTAACATAAAAGAGGCCATCGACTAAAGGTTGTGAGCCAGATTTACAAGATTGCTTCTCAATTGTTGCTGTTTGTTCATTGTTTACTCACAAAAACAAGCAGGTTGACGTTCTCCAACAAAGAGGGGTGTGGGAAAGACGGCAAAGCCTGTCCTAAATCAACACCCATGAAACCGAAGAATAAAGTCGGAATGATTATGTCCAGAAATACCGACTTTTCTTAGACTGGCCTCTTCCCGGTTCGGTGAGTACATAGTAGAAGGGCGTCACACCACTTTCCTCTGCGTCTCTACCCCTAATTGTCCGAGCCAGAGAAGGAAAGGTCGTTGTTTCTAATTAGTAACGATTCCGAGCCAAGGAGATAAAGTTTCTGGACTAAGCCTAAGTAGGAAAGGAGCACAGAGTGGCTGTAATTCTTATTTAATGTGAAAGCTGGAATGGAAAATGATATGGTTAGTAAGTACTCTCTTGCTGAGAGAGCGCAGACAAGCTCACGAAGACGAATGGCCAGGCTGGCTTCATTTTCGCCCCCAACGCCTTCTTCCCTGTGCTCTAGATATCGGCGTTAGAGACGCAGAAAACACTGAAGCGCTCCTTCCAGCTCCACTTCCACCTGTCGTTGTTTTTATTTAGTAATATTGTAGCTCATAGTCATACATATCTCGGGATAGTGATGTAAAGGCTCTATTTTCGTGGGTCTTTAGCTGTAAAGCACTTGAGAAATGTTTCATAGACGTTTTTCAAGCGAATGTTGTAAGATTCCGTGACTTTTGCTTGTTTACCACTCTCTTCATTATCGTTTTGATGGATTCTGTACATTAGTTGAAGGACATAGTTTTGATGAATAGCTCTTTTGCACTTTTTCAATTATGTAGCCTACGGCACGCATATTTTCCCAGACTTGAATTACTCCCAGTCATGAATATAAATCATCATCGTTAAATAGTAGCACTTATATTCGTCCTATTACTAATTGGAAATAAACGTGCTATTCCTTATTTAGAGGGTTTGAATACGTAAAGCTAGCTGGGTCACATGCAAAACTCCCAACAACACCGTCTAGGGCAGAATCACACCTTCATTTTCTGAACCCCATGCTTATCCCTGACTCCAGCTTCTGCGTCTTCCCCAGCCGTCTAATCTTCCACGGGCTTGAGTAATGCGTAAGTTTGGGTGATGTCTAGTAGTGCATTGAGAAGATTCGATTGTATCAACATACAAGGGAGATGGGTGCATGACGTACCCCAGGACAGTCACTAATTCCGAGATTTCTGCTTGAAACGGTGTGCAAGGATATGAAAAGTTGTGGAACAACTAGCTTTGATTGCGTTCTCTTCTATGGGCTTAATTCAGGTCCCACAGTAAGGTACATGTATTATAAACTTTCACGGGTCCCGCCCACCCTAATGACCACTCCCATTGGAACATCGGTATCACTACGCTCAAAAGCAGCAAAGTCTTATACTGGCTCTGTTTTGTTTATAATAGTCAAAGCCATTATTTATCGAAATCCATCTGGTTTTAAGCTTACGGATTTTCAACTCGTTCTTATGTTTGTCAATCCTGAGCCGGTCAATGTTTTCGATAACGTTCATTAAACTTCGTGGCTCCCTCGACTGGCTCCCTCAACTGCGAAAATCGTTACGCAATGGGTAAATGTACTGGAGAGGGACGCGAAATCGTCGCCAGTGTTGCTCTCAATAGCTCTTCCTTGTTATTCACATTGCTATACCCAGACAAACAGTGCCACACTCAGACGGCAACGGGTCGACTGTCATTGTTGCGAGCCCCCCAGCCGACGTTTTTCATCACCATGTTTTCTGTAAATACCCTGAGAAGATGGTCGTTATGTGAACGAGGGCTGAGTTACTTCTTTGTTCAGCATTTCTTCAAAAATAACCTCAAAAAAAAAACACGTCACTCACACACCCACGGAACACAAACAGCTTTTTTTCTGCACCAGGGTAAGATGGAGACGCACTGATCTCTTTTTTTTTCGAGCTGTCAACGTCAATACCGAAAAAATCCACGCCAACGTCAGCGTCCTTTCTTTTTCTCATGTTTTTAGTAGAATGCTAAGAATACGGTCGCTATGTGGAAACATGTTGTCTCAGATGTCTTTTGCCATCAGACGGTTTACTGAAAACACAGCCAGGGTTAGCGTCAATATCGTTTCTCAAGGTGTTTTTAGTTTTCCCCAAAAGTGCAAATGGTGTGGATGATGGCGGCGGAGTCATTTCATTTCCTCTTCGTCTGAGCAAGGAAAAAAATGGCAAGATATCGACCGACAACACTTTTGCTTAGGCTTTTTCGATTGCTACTTAGAAGTACTGTGGGGCCCACGTCTAACTTCCCAGCCAACAAGCTAAGCAGCCTAATTTTCACCGAAGTATTCAAAAAAGATGGAAATGTGGGTGTGAAGTAGCGCATTTTTCATTACAGCTTTCTAATATTTGGAAAGCGGTGGTGGTGTAGTGCGAAGTGGCACACTATCGCAAACTGGTACATGGGATCGAGCCCCGGCCCGTTACCCATCCAGACCAACCAATTCCAATTCCATGCCTCCGGGTTCGGTTAGATTGCTCCAGAATTTTCTAGGCTTGTGTGGGAGGATAGATGCATCGACTCCTACCTATCCGACGGAGGTAATCAGAACACACATGGGAAGCCCCGTACTGGGGCTCTTCCCAAACGGAATTCATAGACCCTGGAAACTTCAAATTTTTAGGCTTATTATTTACTTCGTAGTTTGTGCAATCGGATAGACCAGTCAGGGATAACATCTAAATAGATGGAAACATTAGCTTAGCGGGAAGGGGCCAATCGTATACAAGTATTTGAAAAAGTTTCATCCACTGTAATCAACCTTCCAATCCCTGAAGGTGAATTGATGATAGCAGGGATGTCCGATAAGGCAATGGTTAGGAACAGAAAGTCTCGCCATAAGCCCAATATTCTTCAAATCCTTTCTACGATTGAAAATAAGAACAGATGCATGGCGCATATCTCAGAAGCATAGCTGTGTATATCGAGCACTTACATATTCACGACAACTTGACTGACTTGAATTGATATCTAGTGATTGTTGTATATATGCTCTCTTTAATAGGTGATGATAACCATTATTACTATTTATAGTAACGATAATGCTTATAGAAATGGTAATGTTAATAATACTAATACTACTACTACTAATAATAATAATAATAATAATAATAATAAGAATAGTAATAATAGTAATAAAATAATAACGTGTAAATGGGATCTTCCACACGATTTTTGCGAGGGTCGTCACATTCCCCAAGAAAAAAAGTTATCTCGAGCTTCCACCCCCTTCAATAAACAATGCCGTCTTAGGTCTTGGAAGATCAGTTGCGTGCTGAACGATAAACGCTCCTTCACACAAAAGGGGTTTAGCGCTTTCAGAGATGTATATACACAGACAAATCAACTGTAACACACACGTGCGTGACGGGGGTCGGTCTCATCTGTCAACGCCATTGTGTCCCATCGTTTCCATCACACATGTCGTCCAGGGTTCCACGATCGTGCTAGCTCACAAAGGTACCGGTCCATCAAAGAGGAGTCTGACTGCTAGATGGCAGAGTACATTCATCTGACGTTCTTCCAGTAGTAGGGCTGAATAGTTCTTACAGGATACTTCTTTAGATCTCTGCATTACCTATGAATTCGACTCCTCTTCATATTCTTCAGATCATATCTCCTGTAGTACTCGATAAATACGCCCATCAAAGGCTCTGGATGGACTTCATCCTGAGTACGGCGTGGAGTAGCACGTCAACTAAATATATCTTGAGTTTTTCGGGCTCCGAATAGAATAAGCGTTCCCATCTCTTCAGTAACAGAACCTTTTGTCAGAGGAACTCGAAATGGGAAGAACTAGTATTCCAGGGAAGTTTTACTTGTTGCTCATGAGAAAATAGTCCTGAAGAAGTGGTGGTGGCTGAAACTGGAGCTCCTTTATGTGTGTGTCGATATTCCAAATTCGATTAAGTTCCGATAGATTTAGACAGAACCTCTGATTCCATTCATAAGGTACCCCTTCAGGGGGATTGCTGGGCTCGATTAATTTAGCGGAATTTGATCAGGATCTGATCCTTTGGCCATGGGTGCGAAAGCTGCTACGAAAGTCATCCTGCCGTAGGTTTACCACCACTGATCGTTGGGTTGCTCATGAAACAATGAATGGCGCAATTAGGGTATACAAAATTAATGAAAAGTTTCTCTATGGGTGTTCCAACCTTCAAGTGTTGAACATGATTTTCCTGTGCTATTGACAGTGGAAGTAACAAACACAACCTTCACACGTCACGTTCATTCGGTTAGAAACCGGTTTCGGGAAGACAACAGTTCGAANACCCCTTCAGGGGGATTGCTGGGCTCGATTAATTTAGCGGAATTTGATCCAGGATCTGATCCTTTGGCCATGGGTGCGAAAGCTGCTACGAAAGTCATCCTGCCGTAGGTTTACCACCACTGATCGTTGGGTTGCTCATGAAACAATGAATGGCGCAATTAGGGTATTCAAAATTAATAAAAAGTTTCTCTATAGGTGTTCCAACCTTCAAGTGTTGAACATGGTTTTCCTCTGCTATTGACAGTGGAAGTAACAAACACAACCTTCACACGTCACGTTCATTCGGTTAGAAACCGGTTTCGGGAAGACAACAGTTCGAAGATCTGAGAAAAACGTAAACGTTTACTTTTAAACGAACACTGCTATAGAAAAAGTACATCATTGATTCTCTCTGGCTTTGTTCCTTTGTTAAATGCCTTTTCTTCATCTACCTCCCCATCGTTTTTAGCTTTTCTTTATCTATCTCCTCTTCCTTTCCAAATTTATTCATTTATTTCATTCCTTTTCATTATTATCTATCATTTGCTAAGCTATATTTTGTAAGTTTCTGAGTCAAAAATTGAAGAACATCTGGAAATCCTCGTACATCCCTGTACAGTGATGACTGAGTAAGCATCGCTCTTACACCCTCCGTGGGATCCGCTCCTGGGAAGAATCTTGAAGCTTTTGCTTCCTTCCAATCGTGAGATGTCCTGCCTAAAAAGGTGCTGATGGTTCTGAGCACACAACACATGGGATTCACTGTTCACGGAAAAAGTCTGGATTCTCATTCAAATACCTGCGTGTTTGTAAGCACCGCCGAATGCATGGCGCACACCGAGAAGCCAGAAGGGTCAACTTTTCGTTTTGCTCGTGAAGTGAGTGAAATCTTCCATGCATTGTGCCAAGAATTCAAATGCTTCTTAAAGCTGTATCAATAACCCTCTCAAAATCAGACTTCAGCAGTAACTCCACTGCTAACCAAGAAGCCCCCTTAGTTGTTACCTTTCAAGGATCGAAGCCGTACCGAAATCTCTACTTTAGAAGGAAGATTTCAAAACTAGCAGAGCGGTCATGGGCACTTTTCCGAAAAAATTTTGCGTCTTTCAAAAATCATATGTTTTGGTAGATTTTAGACAATTTTGTCTTGTTGTAATAGTGTACGACAGTGGAGTTTCCTAACGGTGCTGTTGTGGGTCGATTCTCATTTTCCAATCCGTTTAACGTTCTGTGTGGCAATTTCCTGATGTGACGCCAAACGTGAGCAACCGGCAATCTTCGTCGAGTTTTGTCGACGTCTCAAGCGCACTCGCCTCTATCTCACCACCTTCCGCTGCTCCCCCCACTGCCCGCCCTCCCTCGATCGTCGTCGTCGTTGTCGCGCGTTTTCTCTCTCGGAAATTGCGCCACCAATATTTATTCGGTGCTTCTTGCCAGTCCACGTCCGTTCGTTCCGGTCTGCGTGTGTTTGCCGGCGACGACCGGTTGGTTAGCGCGACAAAGCGCATGCACGGAAATCATCGTCGCGCGTCTACTCATTACTACGCTTTGCTTACACCGGAAATGGCACCTCTTATTTATTCTACTCTTCTGAAACCCAATACTACTGTCTAGGTCGACTAACTGAGCACTTACTCGTTACCGTAACCACTGCGTTTTGATCGGCATTACTATTCGACTATGGCGCTCCTGAGGCCATGAGGGCATGTGCCTAGCAAAAAATCTAGGGGCGTAACCCAGACAGAATCTGAGTGACACTATAAAGTAAAGGTGGGCTCGTGCCAAGGTTGAGTTTGTGCATTCAGGAGTGTGTCAGTTCGTAAGAATCGAGCTGAACATCGTTTTCTATAGTATTCGGGTGGTTCTAGCTTCCTTGGTGTATGTTCCTGTTCTTATGCGAGAGCAGCTCCCGGACTAGAAGCCCTTCATTTCTTTTCGTTTCCTAATTTCTCCTAGCTCAAACAAACTTCTTCACAGAAATTAGTCCCAAATTCCCTCAAGCCTACTGTTTTTGTAAATATTAGAGTTATTGACCAAGTTGGGTCGTGGCTAAGGGCCCAGTTCATGGTAATGAGCTTGAATGAGTAATTCTCTTGATATTAGTGATAGTAATGACCTTGTCCACTAGTGTGATAGTATTTCTTGAGATCCTCGCCATTATTAAGCTTCTATGCCTTATTTATAGAAGTTTACGTAAGAACAGTTTTGCAGGAAGTTTCCATAAGCCCCATTGATGGTTCTAAGCCACTGTTTGGCATTGGTTTTCGTAGCGCCACTTGGCATCACAGCTCTCCCCTCTCCTCCCCCATCTCCCCCACTACGAAATCCCGAGATAAGCTGCATTTAAAAAGTATTTGTGAGATCTAATCACAAACACTGTAAAAATTTTTTGTCAACAACTACGGAAATATTCATAGCCATAAAAAGGGTCGCTGGGTTAGGGTGTAGGGATGGTTGGGGTAGTCAATTGGGCGTTACAAATGGGTATAACATATAATCGTAGTCAAAGCCATTTATTGCTTTTTCGGACGAGATTTCTGCAAAGATTGTTTTCTGTTTTTCTGTCTTGTGGCAGTTTACCAGTATGATATCAAGTGGTAGTTATTTCTGAACTTGTATTGAATTGTAACGTGTGAGTAACCATGGCATGCTCCCTGTTTTTGTGATTTCCTTCGCTTCCTTCCAGTAAATAAACCACTTAGAAAAAATTACGTCATTTTTACTCACTTCAGCTTCTATTTGAGCGCCAGTAATTCAGGCCTATCTCACAAGCTGTGGGAGGCCCTGTGAATGGTTGTAAATGACAACAAAATAGACCAAGCACTATTTTTTCTGATCGGGTAATTGGCTACAGCATCCAGGTGCAGGCGGCCAGCTGTTTTCATCATGAAGGTCCTGTTAGGAACAGATGTGGCGAGGGGAATCAAAGTACAAAATCGGACCCTCTGGAAGTCTCTATTTTTTCTATTTCCCAAACGGGAACACAGCATTTCTGCCCACCCAAATAATTGTATTGGCTTTGTTAAGTTTTGCCCCAGCAGTTGTAGAGCCTCTTCTCTTGTCAATGTACCACCTACGCCCTCTTCAAACGTTTGACATTTATTTGTTGCCGTCAAGATGTAAAATCTTTAGAAACTTATTGACTTCGATGAGTCACCTGACCCATCTCGTCTTAATACCTACACCCAGGTTCAGGTATGCCTTGTTCCACGATCCACTGGCTTCCAGTGAAAAAGCCTTTCAAATCCGGTCCAGATTCTGGTCTAGGCTCAGTCAAAAACAATGAGTGACTTCAAGGGGTTTTTTATTGGCTTTCGCCTAGGATTTTTCAGAAAAATGAAAAGCTTTCCTGCTTTAGTGACTAGCTTGGGACCCCCCTTAGGACTCAGGTTAAGCACGCAGTGTTATCGAATACAAGTTGAATTTGAGCAAAAGTAAGTAAATGCATTTAATCCTTATTAACGGGATCCCCATGGGATGAAATGTGATAAACATGTCTGTTGATATCTCTGCAACTTTTTATGCTTGCTATCCTTGGGAGCAGATTACCCGTCACCTGAGCTTCAGCAAAGTTGCCATCCCCACGTCCTATCGACGTACTGGAACGGTGATAACAAAAAAGTTCTGTGATTGATTGATTTAATTGATTTTTGTGTAGTATCTATGCAGTACTCTCAACTCTCCTTCAAAACCTTTGAAACGTTCAGACGCCATCGCGAACTATGCTATGTGTGTTCTGTAGCGCCCAATCGACATTCATTCCAGAGCTTTAACCTCCCTCAAACAGGTTTGACAGCAGTTTAGGGATCATGTAGGGATGAGAAGGACAGATGGCATGGCAGGTTTTGGATCATTGGCATATATGGCCACTTTCGGTCTTCTGCTTTTTCACGGACTTCCTCCTTTTCATTTCATGGAATCTGCCTCCTCTTCACTTATTGATGTTCCTAGATTCCAGAATATCAAAGGGGATTAGGTCTAAACAACCCATCAACAACCTATACACTAGTAATGTTTCTGAATGTTAGGCTCGGGAGGAAATATCTAAAGGAAATCCCAGACGGTAGGGAAGTGTATAAGTTCATTTTGCCCTCGAAAAAGGTCACGTGTCCCTTTGCTGACAAAGCAACCGCAATGTCCTTTAGAAAAATTGCAGAAATGATTCTGAAACGGAGTGAGGTCCACGTGACTGGCAAATTAATGAAGAACCCCACTTTTCAAGGCTTCTTTCTCTTCTGAGGACCCTGCTGAGAGGGGAGTGCGATTAATTCGGGAAATTAGTTAAGTACGAAGTCAGTTCAGGATTAGGCAGGGGGCCCTAACTTATTCTCAGATGCGAAAAAAATGGCTTTATTCGAAGAAAAATCATTGGGAGTTCCTAGAGGATTCATTTCTATCAAAAGCAGTGATGTCCTTGTGTTAATGCCCGTTGGAGGTATGTAAAAATAGCTTTTTAGAATGGCTGAAGCCCTTTTCAGGGAAACCAGTGAACGGAAGGGTTTCACGCAATAAGTCGCCCTAAACCAAGGTCAGGAATCGGAGAATTCCTTTGCCCTTTCACTTTTTTTCCCCATCAGCTGACCTCCAACTGCCAACGATCTTAATATCTGTTATCCTTTCCCATCAGTCATTGATTAATTACTCTTTCGCAGAACTTGGGCTTAAACATTCCGTGTTTACAGTTTACAGTCAACATGTCCTAAGAATAAGCCGTTTGTGATTGGAAATTATTGGGGAAGTTTTAAATTTTTACCTTGTGTACAGGAAGACGTCTGGGAGTTTCGAATCTGCTTCCCCGACACATGTGGTACCAATTATCCGGTTCCGATGGTGGGATAAAAGACTGTGTGAAACTGGATGAAATTTTCTTTGCTAGTCTATGAGAGTGGACTGCTCCGCCTCTATCCATTAGGCTATATTGCTCCTTTGTACAGGTTTTATTTTTACTGGCATTTTTTCCATCCGCCCAGATGTAATGGAATATTAGTCATCAATGTTTTGTGAATCATTCGACCTTCACATTGATATTTGATTTTCTGCCCTATCGTCATCCTCCTACCCAACCAACCTCGGTACAATTTCTTGTTTAACGGGAATAATTTATTGGTTTCTAACTCCATACGTCTTCTTCTTCTTCTCGGGAAGTCTTCTTTTGTTTCGAACAGCATGGTGCACAGCGTAAGCCCGGCCACCCGGTAAATGCCATTGACTGCGAAAATTGTAAGGTAGCACTTCATCTCTCTTCACATCGAAATATGAAAGTGAAAATCCTCATTAAATCAAAAGCACTGGTAGGCTAGTTCTCAAAGCTCTTCTCTCCACACGATTTTCCAATCGTTCGATTCCTACCCCACATCTAGTAGGATTTCGACGGCTGCGTAGCCTAAATCGCTGTTGAATGACTATTCTGCAACTTTTTGGAACTGCTGGGTTCAGCTACCACACCGTCTGTTCGAGCTCAGGACAATGAGAGGGCAAAATTAGAACCCAAAATTTAATTAGCGGTTTTTCAGGCTGCTGAAAAGTAAAAATTTGACGGTCTCAACGTCTGAATGTGGTGAAATGCGAAACGGTTCCGATATCAACTATTCCACCCTTTTTGCCTTTCATCCTTGTTGCTTGTAGCCGATCATTATCATCAAAGGAAGCTTTTCTCCTTTTTCTTTCTCTCCCCTTCTCCTCGGAGTCAAAGGTGACCGCCCTTCTTCGAACACTGATTGAGCCATTCCAACTGCTTGCAGTAGACCCTTCATCGATTAGCTTGAATTTCAAGTTTAAAGAGGACTTAAGCCGGAATAATAATTCGGAGGGTTTTTTCACGGTTTTAAAAGTCAAAAAATGAAATAAACAGCCTTTTTGAGAAACTTCAGAATTATTTGGTGCCAACCATTTTATGTTTTTTTTTCGGTTCATCTCCTTGGGACCCTAAAAGCGGCCGACTGAAACCTTTCGCTCGCTTCTGTGCTGACTATGTCTTAATCGAAAATATTTTTGTGAAAATCCTCCCACAACATGGCCAACAAAGAGTCATCAACGTGTTTGTAGTGGTAATTGAGCAGCTGTCGCCTTCGGTGAGGTAACTGCCATTTGAGAATCCGGTTATTTCCGAGGTTGCTTTGTGCGGTTTCGCTATGCGACGACGGCGATACGTCTACTTGAGGTAGGACATTTTACAAAGAATGGCGCCCTGACAGGCAGGGTAAGTCTGCCTTCCCCGTACGACGTCATGCTCTGGGCACGGGGGCACGTGGGCGGGCGGGTTCTGATCTGTTTTTGCCGTTCTTGTGCTATAAGTGTGAGTTCATATCGGTCGATTTCTCTGTCACTATCTGATGCCGTCCAAACTCGTCTATGGCTATGATGCTGTTTGTCGCGTATACGGCCGGCAGTATACAACAGGCACAGAATGTGGATGTGCATGTGGTGTGTATATATGTATGTGTACATGATCATTGTCTATCAATGTGTGTGTGTGTGTCGATGGCAAACCGGCCCCTTTTCGACTTTCGTTGTCGCACACTTTTGCCCACTTTCTCTGTGCCTCCCATGCCGACAGGCGTTCTCGTCAACTTCACGACGACCACGGCTCATTTTCCTGCTCGGTCTTCCGAGAGTTTTTCCTCAACCACCATGTTCTGTTTGCCGAAGCCATTGCGATCGTCGAACAGTCGATGGTTCGCTGCAGTGAAACTCAGTTTTCTTCAAATTACTTATGTTACCGGAAAAAGTTCATTCACAAAATCTCATTGAAAAACTAGATTGAATGAAGGCACGATCGCGACATCTGGTTATCGGTTTCTAACAGCATCTCCTCAAGAAACTATCAGTTTCAACGTGAAGATCGATCGGCATTCATGGAGACGTGTNGGGGGGGGGGGGGGGGGAAGCGATTGGGTGAATAGTCACACTAATGTGAATCAGATCGCTAAACATTACCTTCCTTCCTGTTCCTTTCTGATTCATAGCAGTGATGTTTGTTTTAGTGTTACTACCTGTTTTCGATTGGTTGTTACATCTATAAATCTGCCAGTTATTACTTATGTAGCCTCCAGCCAGATATGTATAGCTGCAGAGCTTCTGACTACTTCATCTGCACTGATGTGCGGTACCCAAAGGCAGTTCAGGTCCAACTCCTCCCATTGCTCCCTCCTTTGGAAAGCCAATTTTTACCCTAAAAACATAAGGTGCTTATCAGACGTTGTGTTTTGGCAGTTCCTTTTTTAGCTTCCTGTCAGCTGGTTAACAGGTTTTACCTTTATCCGCAGAAGAATCGACTGGAAAGAGGGACAGGCACGCGGGCCAGTTCGAAAACCAAAAATTCGTGAATTCCACTTGAAACCTGGCCTCGATAGGGATAAAGAGCACGGTGCTTGGTAAGCATTCAAGGATCTGCGATTTTCTAGAAGCTACATGGGGAGCCCAGAATTTTGGAATAGGAAGGAATTATTGTACAAATACCTACAATTTGTAAAAAACGAAATTGTATTCACTCCGTCTTCGGGTCGACGTCAGCGATTCATAAAAGTGTGAGTCGCATGCCAGATGACGAATACAACATCACAAGCATTCAATTACACCTACATTTCCCGGGAATCCTCTGACTGCCTTCCTCTTATCCATCATAGTTCGCTTTGAGGCACTGGATAGGGAAATTTTGGTCCTTCTGCATATTGAGGGAGGAGAGTCAATGGGTTAAGGTTGCGGTCCGATGCCTCAACCGTGAGGGTTAAATCTCACTCCTTAGAAAAGATCTCCCATCACTTCTAAATTAGATATCGGTATTAAACTTGCTGATAAGGCTCAAATCATCGACGAAGAACAATTGTCTCTGCTTGACCTCATTATCCCGAGCAAGGAAAGCCGAAAATAGACAAAAGCTATCAATTGATTGCTTCTATATCCCTTATGAACGACTCTCAATAAAAAGACACTAGTGCACGGCTTATCCTAATGGAATCGATCAATACCGACCACTTAATAGTTGCATCATTTTTTACCGCTGGAATGATAATTTATAGCATAGTAGCTATCCAACCTACAAGTAGCTACATAGATGTTCCCCTAATCGTAGGCCACCGATGATTCCCTTCGCATCCTACAATTAGTAGCAGTTGGTTTTTTGGGAGGACAACTGAAACGTTCCTTCCTACCTTATTCATTTGTTTTTTCTGTAAAGCGACGACAATACCATCGAGTCAGAAGGGGAAGTTTCCTTGACATCGAGGCCAAGAATCATCTCCAACCGCTTCCATCGATTTCAGTCAGTGTTTTTTTTNTTTTTTTTTCCTTTTCGACGACTTAAAGAACGATCAGCTTTAAGTGAACAGCTGTTGAACCGGAAAGTCTTAAAGAAAAATATCTGCGACGATAATCTTGAAGGAAAGCGGGCCGATGAAGCACGGGGCGTAAGCATTGATGCCTATCTTGCCTACCAAATTAAACTACAATGATGTCATTGAATGTCGCTTACGCGAAGGGCATAGAACGATCTCATTCCAATCAGTTGAGAGAAGCTTTGCTAAACAAAATTTATGGCACAGTAAACTCGTTTTAGCGCTGGATCAGAAAAAACTGTTTGGAAACGGTTTTTTCAAGATATGGCTTTAAAAAAGCATTGGAAGAGCAATATGACTTGGACTGGTTTTGAGAGGAGAATTCGAAAGTACAGCTGATTACAAAAGGATTGAAAAAGCCTCCTTTGTAAGCAAGCATATCAAGTGATACTGAATTATGGCGTTGTCGAGACAAACAATGCGATTTGCAACCCATCCCAATGTGTAGCCGTGACCCTGTGCGGGAATCTGGAGATATTCACATACTGCCGCTCCCGCGATCAAAAAGAAGCTCGTCATATCGGCAAAGCTCACGACGCCACGCGTTCGGTTCCTTCCCGTTGCTATTCCTCATCTAATACTATAGAAGGGTAGGTATTAGACCCTTACCAGTGTAGGTCGACCTGTCCTGAACACTCATTATTCGTCAATACTTGGTTTTGCAGGATACTCATCTGTGAGAGCGCTCAGACCTCGACGGAGAAGGTATGGGAAATTATTGATCCAAAAAGGTCTTGTAGCGCAGTAAACTTTACAACCAGGACACACACCCTCAGGGTAATGCCCCGAAATCGAGCCCCACTCTACAAGTATGTAGGAGAGCACCTAAGATCTAACTGAGACTCAGGCAACCACCCACTGACATTCACGGCGAATACCTTCAAGCACTCGCGTGAATCGCTATTAATCGCCACCGCTGTCGAGACAGTCGGAAACACGCTACGCGAACGCGCGCGTCACATAAGCGCCAATTCTCTAGGCTCGATTGGATCTGATTTTGAACAATCACCCGAATAAAGATGAGGATGAAAAGGTGATCGATGGCTGTATGCGCCTTACATTCTGAAGTATTTTTTGATTAACTATTTGCTTGATATCATCGCCAATCTACTTGCCCTCTACGCCAGCGTTCAGCTTTCTCTAGTTTTTAGGCTGATAGCAGTGGCTTGTCTGGATAACTACCGAGGAAAGGAGATTATGGGCTCAAAGATTTACATTCAAGTATCCTGTAAGAACTCAGCCTTTTCCAAGTTTCTTAATCATCAAGGTGAGAGGGGGCGAGGCACTTTCCTATTATGGTGTCGTGCCGGAAATTCACTTCTTAGACAATCTGATCAGCTTCTCACCAAAGAGCAACTGCGTTCTCTACCTTCAGTCGTAATTTCAGCGAAGTATCTGAGGCCTGTTTTCGTACAGAGGATTTGGTTCAAAAAGGCGTCAAGCGACACCTCAAGCGGCTTTATTGGTTCTTCTCATTTTGGACTTGAAACCCACTAAGTCAATTCCGGATAAAAGCATATGAGCAAATGTAGAAGTAATTAACTTGGAGTAAGATAAAAGGCAGTCTCGTAATCACATTTGCTCCCTTTTCCAGTACGCGCCTCACATTCACTCCCATTTTTATTTCAAGTGACGTTTGAATGTCATTCGCCTTACGCAATGACTACCCGACGAATCAAAAGTCAATTTCATTTGCACTTTTTGACCTTGACAGCAATTAGGCTCCCTGGTAGAGTAAACAGGGAGTTGGCTCGAGTAAGATTTTATCTGAGTTTTACTCTGGGGAAGAAAGTATTCTCAAAGTTACCTACTCTGCAACTGGTACACAAAAACAAGTTTTTTGACATTTTTCCTTTATTCTACAGTAGTTTCGAGGAAGTTTGCAACTTAAAAATAGCTACTAATTCTTAGAAATGTTCGTCGTCATTGAGGATTGTTTCACATCAGTCCGAGCCAGCCCCGAGCACCACCTTGTAGTCAGCTGTTCTCTACTGATAAATAATAGATGAAAGGCGATGCATGCTTATCTATAAACTATTGATCGCCCAGGCAGAAGAGGAGTTTTAGTCTTATTATGTCATTTTATTTGCTACTTGTTTACAACTAGTAATTCCTCAATAATCCTTTTCTATTTGCATGATCGTATATATGATTTATCGTATAATATACGTATATATTAGTCCATAAACATGCCGTTAATCGTCAGTCACGCTATCCAACGATCTCTCCCAATCTGTCGTTTGCATGTACCTAAAATGTTGTAGGCAGCTAGGTAGAACTGGCTGGAATGGCCCGTAATATTCAGCTGACTGCTTGCCGTCGAAGTCACGATTAGCCCTCTCTCTGTGCCCCCACCCCGCTCGACGGCGGCTGCGGCTCAGCTCATGCGTCAACGCGCATCCGCTGTGTCAGAAATCCCACATCACCGCTTGCTCGACTGGATTAGTTCAGCTGAGGCTATGTCCTTCGCCCGCGTGGGCGCCCTGTAAGTCTCACAGCCTCAGGCTGCCCCCTGTTCCCTTGTGACTTGCTTAGTTCTCTTAGTAATTTTCACTGCTCAGCTCCCTGGACTCCGGCGAGTTCACGGTTTTCTTTGATATACTTAGTTGCGTCTTTGGGTCTTGGCGAGACTTGGAGGGCTCGAATCGAGCTCGAATGATTTGAAGAACTGTATCATCTAATTAATCTTCAATTTGAAATGTCTCTGCTCAGAACTTAATCGGGTTTCCCCAGGAAGGAAAAGAAAGCGGAAGTTCTGTCCCGGGATAACTGGGAAAAAGGGCTTAAAGGATCCATCCCTTACGGCTACTAGGTAATTGCCAGGTTGGCAATCTCAACTTGCTTTCTTTACCACCTGTACGTCCTACAATGAGTGAGTAAACACAAAATGGAGGCTGCGATATCTCCAATAGTTTGGCCAAACTTTTTGCCAAGCTAATCGCATTGCTAGTTTATATTGGCACACCTCGACGGACTGATAATGCATGATATCAAGTAATCTTTTTGGTCCCCATTGTGTCTTGCTTAAATAGGATTCGTCATGCGCCATCAAAGTCCCAGATCATCCCAAACGAATCATTTTCTTTGCGATATACCCATCAGTTCATTGTTTGCGCACAAGTCTGCCTGTGCAGGGCTTGGTATGTGTCGTGCCGGAATCGTCTTATTACGGTGCTAGTAGGATGCGTTGGGCTCTCTTGCGATCTTTTCCGTCATTTTCACATCCGGAACTGTTTCGTATCCATCGCTATCCTCCTTTTTTTCGTTCCAATCATCTTTCAGTCCTCCTCCATCCTTATCGCTAATGCGATTCCGGAAACGGGAAATACCCCCATTTATAGCTCTTGGTGTACTTAAGTGATTCACCGTTCGAAGAGCCTCATACCCATCCTTCTCAGAATTCTAGATAGTTCCATTTCCTCAGCAGTCGACAGGATAAGAACCCACCAGATGGGTTATTATCCGTCATCCCCGAGGCGAAACTCATCTTGACAGCCAGTCATAAAACCACTACATTTGTTAGTTGCTGGCTAAGCTGAACGAAAAACGAGCAATGAATGTGTCCCTCAAGGAGCAATTTGACTGAAAGCTTGGCTAAACCTTCTGTAATTGCTAAGTCAGCTTGATGGTGATTTTTTTCATTCATTTATTACTGCAAGATGCTGTATTTTGACGCCCCATCCCTGAAGTTACACTGCCAGAGTAAACAGTCAGCTCAATCCTACTCAGAACTTCCAATCTTTGAAAAAACCTTCAATATCCCCTATCTTCCATTATGTTCCATTATGTTCAATTCTT
>UZAF01016519.1:0-55444 GCA_900617895.1 Haemonchus placei
GACGCTGTCAAAAGCTTTTTCATAGTCGACAAAGGCATTCGGAATTCTCGGCACACTTCGATGACCATTGCGACCGCTTGCATGTGGTCTTAACAACTGAATCCCTTCCGGAATCCGGCCTGCTCTACAGGTTGAGCTTCGTCCAGCGTTCGCGATGTGCGAGTTAGAATGATTTTCGTGAATAGCTTGTGAAACACACTTAACAAACTTATTGGGCGGTAATTGCGAAGATCATCGCGGTCTTTCTTCTTGTGAAGAATGACCATCCGCGAGTTCCTTCACTGGTTGGGGATCTTCTCCTTCTGGAGGTAGAATTCATATGTGTTGCGAGAAGCGCATGAAGTTCGTAGCCTCCTGCACGGAGTAGGTCGGCTGAGATCTTGTCGGGGCCTAGAATTGTGCCCGTTTTCATGCTCGCGATGGCAACTCTCACCTCCGAAGGAAGGATTCGAGGTGCTGTTCCGCCAGTGGGGATTTTAGGTTTTCACACGTGTGTCGTGGATCGGTACAAGTTGGTATAAAACCTCCGTGTAACTTCCTCCATCTCAAGTCTTGATGTTGTACTTGTTCCGTCCTCCTTCTTCAAACACGAAAGTGGAATACTGTGGTCCTGAAGATCCCGATGACATTTTCTCAGACAGTTCTGTTCAAGGCTGCCCCCAGTAGTCTCCTCTCCCTGTATAGCTAATCAACTATACAACAAGGACGAAGGAGGACGGAGCACTTACAACATCGAGATTTGAGATGGAGGAAGTTACACGGAGGTTTTATACCCAACTCTATGAAGAGCCTGCAAATCAAAGAAGTGAATCAAAATAAACACAACTGATTGTGAGGCGTATACGTGCGGTTACTTTTTTGCTGCTCTTCGAAAAGTAACATTTTCATGTGTCTCACCCCTTTGCCATTAGAGGAACCAAACTTATAAGTTTCGACTCTCACTGCAAGCACTTACATAGCCACCAACGACCGCTGCTCCGCCTCCGCAGACGCCACCGCAGGTCTTCTGGCAGTTGCAGCTTCCTGATCCACACCCAGCATAGCACGACTGTAGACAAGTGCTACAAGAAGCCTGCAAAGCAAAGAAGTGAATTAAAATAAGCACAGCTGAATGCGAAGCGTGTGAGGGCGCCTTCATCTTGTGTAGCTCACTGAAAAGTAATATTTTCATATGTCTCACCGTTCTTCCATTAGAGGAACCAGACTTATAAGTTTCGACTCTCACTGCAAGCACTTACATAGCCACCGACGACCGCTGCTCCGCCTCCGCACACGCCACCGCAAGTCTTCTGGCAGTTACAGCTTCCTGATCCGCATCCAGCATAGCACATTTGCAGACAGCTACCGCATGAGGAACCCTAGCAGAATATAAACTTTATCTTGAAAAGTTTGAGTACTTATTTTTTAAAAGATTCCGTCTTGGCTCTGGCAGCTTTTTTTCGAACAATATTCAATTTCACACCAAACACTGTGTTCAGTTAAAGGCACACTTCACGATGAAAATGGTTTCTTAGATATCCCTATAGGATGAATTCAAGGCCCCTTCTGATACATATGAACAAATTCAGGCGGAGAAAAGCCCAGGATAGGGCACAGTAAAGAGCAGACATTGCATCATGTGAATGCCACACCCACAGCAGACGAGTTTCAACGGTGTTGTAGGTGCTGCAAACTTGAAAGCGAACCCATGTGGGGAGTTCAAACAACTGGTCGTGTTCCACGGCGCCAGTGGAAGGCAGTTTCGGACAATATTGGCTTGATGTAGTCAGCTCTTTGCATAATTGCAACAGATGAAAACTAGTCCAAATAGCCCTTCCGTACCATTCCCGTGTTGATCTCGTACATTTTCTCGCTTTCTTCGCCACTAATGTACTGTTCTACATCAACGCTTCCACTTTTTAACTGAAAAAGGGTACCTGAAAACTA
This sequence comes from Haemonchus placei, assembly GCA_900617895.1. NCBI lineage: Eukaryota > Metazoa > Nematoda > Chromadorea > Rhabditida > Trichostrongylidae > Haemonchus > Haemonchus placei. The sequence goes on from UZAF01016519.1 coordinate 1,927, forward strand.
TCGTGCACTGTGCCTTTGGGATAGGCACCTCTCCTATAATATTCACAATAGTTGTTACAATTTAAGATAGGCACCTCTCAGGCAGCTAAATGTATTTAATTCTGAATGAAAACTCTTTGTGTCATTTTAGAATGAATAATCAACTTACTGGATTTGCAAAACAATTAGATAGCAGTTGAAGGAAAACGAGAACTGCAGAGAGTCTGTGCATTATTCGCCTGAATCAGGAAAATAGTGCTTGTTTTTGTAATAGTAATCACAATAGTAAAAAAGGCTTTTTCAACGAACTGGATCAAACTCAGCCTATCAGAACCATTTGTTGAGAATGGTCAGGACAAACTTTGAACCCTACTGTGGTGTTTAAAAATTCAGACAACCGCCTTTGTTCGTACAAAAATTTATGTTCATTCCGTACTGTATGTGGAAACTGTTGTAAATCTACTCGACATGATACCTCTGATGTTTAACTTATCACCTGAGCGTCGATTTGGATATTGGAGGAGACAATGTAAGGAAGTTCTTAGGACATTATCTAGAACCACCCTTTCAGTAGTGTGCGCTGCCGACTGTGGGAGCCAAAAGGAGAAGAAAAGGAGGAGAATAAACTAAAACTCTCAAAAATCTCTCTCCCCTTTTCTTCATTTAAATTTCAAATTGTACTGTTGGTTTACAAGCGTTTGGTGTACCCATTGCTCTGGGCAAAAAAATGTCCTTTCAAGTCTCCTGTAAGAGACAATCTCAAGAATTAAGCAAGTGTTCCGAGAAATTCATTCACGACTTTGGAAATCTTTCTGATGGAAGCACCGAAATCCCGTTAGCCCCTATTCCCATTTTTTCTAAAAATTAACTGGTCCTGTGACTGGAAAAATTAACTGATCCTGTGAAAGGAACGACAAAAAGTATGGAATGACATTTCATCCGTTAGAACTAATAATTTTATTTTTATTTTATCTGATAGAATTGTTTGAAATTCAAGAAATTTAAAACATCAGAATTTCATTAAAGGAGCCAGATGGAGATCCTATGGAATTAGAAATTCATTGAAAGCATTCGTAAGGGAATGGTTGAATACCAGGTCGATGGCACTTCTTTTATATTCGTTGGAGAATTCGTCATCAGTTGTACTATAACTGTTACAACTGCTACTGCCATTCACGCAGTAGTACTGATCCATTCGCAACAAATTTTCGAGAAGTGACGAACATTTATCATTCTTCCGCTGCTGGCAAACGGAAAGCCTGGCAATTTCAGAAATCAATACATAGCTTTCCAGTTAAATGAGACATTCTTTTTTTTTTTTGAACTATTGGACCGTCTTTTTGAACTTGCAATGGAAGCACAGTTCTAGACAACTTCCTTTGCCTTTTTTCTGTTACAGGAAGAAAGTGTCGATGAAGTATAGCCTGTCGGAGACGAGACTGAAGAAAAAATCCGCTGAAGCGCGAAATGTACAGTCCTTTTCAACCAGTTCGATAACGACGACTAGACAACGAATTTGGGTTTTCAGAGTTCACATGACGAACGTGCTGTTCGGACGAGACTTCACATGTTGCAAAGGAGCGCTCGTTTCTGCTGTAAAGGACTGTGTAGACATCCTCCTAAAAACTCGCTATCTGCCTTGTTGCTGCCCTCATTTAGTTTGTTGGAATTGTTTTTTTATGTTGCCTTTTTGGTATTGCCTTATATAGCATACGAATAAGTGGATAAATTTCATAAAAAATAATACGAGCTATTGGTGGGCACCACCAATTGTATATACAACGGATCTCATTCTGCTCCCACGTAGACATCCCACATTGCTACTAGTATGAAATGGCCAAAACCATTATCGCCGATTGTGCCTTGAATGTGAACAATTGATGAAATCAAGCTTCACCTGACCTTACCTCGACGAGCTAGGCCAAATCGCTGTGGAGATGGTAGGGGTCGTGAAAAAATTGTGATTTAGTGTACCTATGATTACGGTGGAGTTGAAGCTACTTCACCGTGCCCCATAGGAAACGCTTTAGTTACAGTTTGAACCAAACCTATTCAGTATTACTCTAAACATCACTATCACAGTGAGTGCTACTTCCGACTTTGACTAATGTTATTGTTCTAACAGCCTTCTAGATGATTTGGCATGGAGTGAAAGTATGTAGTTCCTTTCCTTTGTCTTCGCGCTGTCACAGTAATACATACCTTTGAGAAAGGTTCAGCTCCATAATGGTCCCTCACCAACATATCAAGATGCAAAAATGTGAAGTTTTAACAAAAAAACCAAAACTATTTGTTTTTGTTCCGCAGAAAGCCGATAGTTTCCACAACAGTTGCAGAAGTATAGAAGTGTGTGAGCAAATAAGCATAAGCTAATAAATAACTCACAGATTATAATAAATAATAATAAATAAACATGAGTAGTAGTATTCCAACAGCCCAATAAGTTGATTATTTGAACATCTATTTATATATTTATTCATTTATTGTGCACATAAGGTGCGCCATCGGGCTAAACATAATAAGGAAAACTGGCACGTCGTATACAATTTCAATTATACTGATTACGGGATCGCCCGGACTTCCCGCCCCTCGATCGATGTCGCGTCAGACGAGTGTCGAGGCGATAGAGATTGCAATATTCGTTCTAGGGCCCACGCACAAACAGCTGATCGCCGAGTGATGAGGCGATGTTTCTGTCCCATACTCTTATTCTCTTTTATTCTTTTTGCTTCTGCGATCCTTGTTCTGATTTTCTTCCTCAGAGTCTGACGAAGGTGAACTATTAATGCTGTTACTAGGGTTTTTTTTGTTAACCTATGCTTCTGAGTAAATGAATTTTTGCTTGCAATGACACGCATCGTATAGCTCGTCCAAACGCTCCACTCTTCTTCATTTTTTTTTTTGATCTCATTCTCGTTCAGCCCCCTTTCTTACGATTCTAACGGTCTCACAGTCATTGGAGAGATTACTCGGTGTTACACCAAACAACTAACTTCGATACAACAACATCAGAACATTGAGCGTCATTTGCATTCGGATCTTTGATAGTACCACAGCCACGATTGCCAGCACCCTCAGCTCAGAAATTCGGTAATTTTCACATAAACAAAGTGACATTACACATTTTCTTACGTACCACCTGAAAAACGTAATGAATCTGTCTGTTAATGTATTGAATTAGTGCTCGATTCAAAATCTCTAATTCCAGACACAAAATGTAAATCGCTAAGCATTTAGACTTGAATGTCACCAATCTTTGTTGTATTTTAAGCAGCACACAACATTCCCAAAGCTGTCCATTATACCCGTCTGATGGTTTTCGTTTTTGATCTTGTATTTGCCTTATTTATAAGATGATACCTAGAACTGCAGCGGAAATATTTTAGCATGTTGACACCTGAGATAACTCCTAACATACCAGAGATCCATCATCCTCCTGCATTACTAATAGATAATGCCGCCTTTCAAGACTCATTCATCGGAACTCTTCCTTTCCTTCACCCTAATTATCTCTCTTCAGTCACAGTGAAGGGATTCTGCATCGGAGCAGCAGATATGATACGTTTTATAACTTTTGCAAAGCTATGAATTACAAAAATCTAACTTAATTACAAACTAGGCTGCATGCCGAGTTTTAGGGCGATTGGTTGGGGCGTTTGCTGCCTTCTACAGCAACTAAACATGGTGACGGGCAGTAGAAGCGGTTTTGTGTAACCGATCCGTCGCACGCGGCTGTCGCGGACCATTTGCCTCGTTATAACAGTTCTAGCGTACATCATACAGCTCAATAGATGTGCGATTATTACTTCAGGCATGATTTTTCTGTTAGTTCTTCTGTTCCTGAATTTCTCACTTGCCGCTGCATTCTGCTACACTCCTTCGCGCACAACGGCTCTCTCGCCACGACGCGACAATTTCGTTCCTACTGCACCACACCCAACGTGGTCTACTGTTTCGATACGTCTGCATACGATTTGCCGAATGCGAAGCCCAGGCAAGAGCGTTCATCTTCTACTCGTTTTCTTCCTGTATTCTTTGCTAGTCCTGTACTCTGACCTAGGGCTCCACTTCAATCTCAACATGTATATGGTGATTACCATAGGCTATTCTACATGCGCAGTCTTCCTTGCGACTGAAATCAGAAGGAAGCAAAGTACGCTCTTTAAGTAACTATTAGAGGCTACCTCTTAAACAATCCTCGGTCACAAATCGGGTTGGAAGTTTGTAACCAGAGTAGTTGGTTCACGGGATCAAGTTGAATCTAGACAAAATTCATTCCTCGCCTCATCAAGCTTGTACTGGATCGAATAGGGAGATCTGTAGCTTCAACAACATCGTGTATTTTGAATTATATTATTTTGCAGCATTACATTTAGTACACGACTCAGTGTTAGAGATTACACCATCAGTCAAGAATAACTGCAAAATCTCCTGGAGTCCTGAGTAGAACTTTTGTCTTAGAGCTTCATTGAGCTACCATACATTGGCAATTATGTATCCTAAACCCACTCCCTGTGACCTCTCCTTTATGAGCACTTTCTTTATTATTCATTGACCACGTCCGGAACGCTCACATTCACGGTACTCCTTTGAGTTGATGTAAACCTTAGAAGCAGTGTAAGTGATAGTCTACGAGGCATGCATTCCGTGACAACTTGTCACCATTCTTTAGACAGGCACGCGTCTTTGAAAGATGAACGCCTTTTTGTGATTCCGTTTTTCATTTCGTACTACAGGCTACACAATGAGATCACTTCAGTATTGTTCATGTTCAGTAGCTGAAGAGCTCTGAAAAAAAAATAATGGGTAATGCACAAAAGCATTCCCTCCTGTAGCAGCACTTCCTGAACACTCAAAAAGTGTGAGAGCAACAAGAAATAAATAATAATATCAAGTGATCCCTTAAATGATCAAGGAAGGTCGCCTGTTGTCCACCTTCCAATCAGTACGTCATTCGCGAATTCGTCCCAGTGCAACTTCCGCTTTTGTCGTCATGTATTTCCCATCGAAATTCGTAAAATTGCAGAAGGATCAACTCAGTAATACATGGCGTAGACCCACGGCAATCCTCGAGTAATCGGATGCCAATTAACCGATCCTGGTAGAATTCGTTGGTCTGGCGCGGGAAAGCCGACTAACGGCCAGATGAGCGCGTGGTCCACACCTTCCCTATTAGCATTGTACTCGAGTTATTGTCCAGAAGATTGTTAGGCCACTATATTTCCTTTAAGTCCAACCTATACGAAAGATGAAACATAGAATTCAGAAGTTTTTTAGATTTCCTCCGAAGAAAAACCTAGCTCAACTCCATGGTTGACTAGGATGGAAGATACATTGCGATTTATCAGAACTTTCTATTTTCAATGTTTTATATAGGCAATTATAGTTTCCAACTTCTCTCTAGCCTTAACCTCGGCATCGTTGTTTATGATTGCAGTATTCTTGTGCCGTGCGAGGTCGTTAGGGGGAACAATTTTTTAGTCAACGGCCTAACATTTCGACGCTATCGTCTTCTTCAAAGGACAAAAGCAACTCGAGATGTTTTCCACAGTATCCAAAAAGCGCATCACCCCCTTTGGCGAATGTGACGACCCGCAACTCGCCAGGGCTCCACTGCTTAAGCGGATATGGAATCCGCTGTCGCCACAGGCGACTGGCAGTAGCGAATGAGTCTGCTTGTGCTGTCTCCCTTATACTCGTGAAGAGAAAAAAGATCACGTTATGATGCTACTGAGCCGCAAGTCGCACTGCTGTATACACCGCAGAAGATCGTTGGTTATTGACGGACACGCATCTCTACCGTTCATTTTAAGATTTCTTTGGAAAACCCAGAGCGCCTCTAAGCCTTTCTCGCTAAAATCTCAGTCTCCCGCGCTAATATCGTGCACTCAACTTCAAAATTGTTGCCATTATGATCCTCAATTTAATGCCTACCGAGCGCCGTTATCAGGCTGCCACACCTCATACTAAAAAAATCCAAATTATTATTTTTAAGATAAAATCTTTGAAATCCTAAAATGGACGGTAGAGATAAGTGCCCGTCCACAACCAACGATTTTTTGGCATATACCGCAGTGTGACTTGTGACTCAGTAGCATCATAACGTTATCTTCCTTATCACAAGTATTACAAGTATAAGGAGACGGCCAATAAGTCTCATCCGCTACTGACAGTCGCCTATGGTGACAGCGGATTTCATATCCGCTTGAGCGGTGGGACCCTGATGAGTTATGATTCGAATTATGGGTTTTGAATTCGTCGTACGTTCGCCGGGGGTAATGCGGCGTTTGGATACTGTGCAGATCGTCTCGAGTTGCTTTAGGCCTCTGAAGAAGACGAAGACGTCGAAACGTTAGGCTGTCGTGATAAATAAATATTCCACCTAACAAACTCGCACGTCACAAGAATATAGCATCATAGGCGACTATGTATAGATTTGTTTACCTGCTTTGATAACAGCTCGTAGGTAATCAAAGATCAAACCCGATCAAAACAGGATATTGTAGTGGTTGGATACAATGGGGATGGAATTTTGTAGGATCCGTAAGGCAGTTTCAAGAAAATCATGGCCCATAACATGAGATCTTTGGTGATACATTACAATACCTTTTGACATCAACAAAGACCCCACCGAAACAACATAAACGGTAACACGCTCCCACCTCATTCGCGTTTCTTCTGCTTGTTATCTCACAATATCAGAGAACATGCCCTCTGCTCAACTTATAAGTACTTGCACTTTGTAATTTTCTATTGGATATACGTCAGGAAGTTTTACGACAACCTGTCATGTAAATGCATGCATAATTAGCGAAATTTCTGCTCAATTGTGGCCTTCTAGAACTCGTCTTTTATTGTGTTCTAACCATGGATAGGCACGACACCACGTACTTGATTAAAAAATCGAAACCATTGAAAATTATCTTGGTCGACAAATTTTTATACTTCTGTGACTGTAGTCGACGCTTTTTGCTTTCTTAGCCTTGAGCAAAAACCAATAGTTTTGATCAGTGTCGACTGATCGTTGGCGACGTAGTTCCACTGCTCAAACATCCCATTTTGCCACCTTTATCGCAAATCAGACACGCATTTCAGTGTCTTTTTCTTCTGTATTATTTTGTTACAACTTGTCATGTAGTATTTTTGAAAAAAATTCTGAATGTTACTCAGCTCTCTGAACCCACTAACAGGGGAATTTTTGAGCACAATGCCCTAAAAAGACGAGTCTCCCCTCCACTCTGAAATTTACAAAGTTCTAGCACTTAGCCATCCTCTAGTACTTCATCTACTTCACCACCTACAGAAATCATACATACTGGTTACTTAAAGGCGCGGTTCACGACAAAAACGGTTTCTAACATCCCCCAACAGGATGAATTTCAGGCCCCCGCGCATAACATATCTCGCACTATTGAGTGGGAGAACGGCCAGTTAGGGAGTCATAAGCGCTCAACGATTGGCCCGTTTGTATCCTCGGACGAATTTTAGTGGCATCATAGAGGCTGCACCGATCTTAAGGGAACCCACGTAGGAAGTCAAACAACTTGTCATGACCCATAGCGACGGTGAAAGACAGTTCCGTACAGTTCTGGCTTGATGTAGTCAACTCTTTGTGCAGTTGCAATAACTGAAATCTCGTCCTTACCCTTCCATGTTATATCCGCCATGGCAATCTCGTCCAATCTCTATTTTCCCTACTTTCGAGGGACCATATTTCTCACAAAGTCGGCAAATTCTCACGCATTGTTCACTACTGATGAACTATTCCCGATCTATACTTCCGCCTTTCGACTAAAAACGGTTATCTCAAAATTATCGTGAATTGTGCCTTTACCATCCGAAGACCTAATTCTGCTCTCCTTCCTCCCCTTGCTTTTCAGACCACTCAAGTAGAACAATCAAGAAGTGTGAAAGCAAGTACTATTACACGCAATGAAGCAGCCACCAGGGAACACTTGTAAGAAATCCATCGCTTTACAAATTTGATTACATGTCGCGACTCTGGCTTACTCTCAGCATGCAAGGCTCAAGAGACTTTTCCTGATTCTTTCTCACTCCACTAATGATTCCATTTTCATCTAAGTAACAGGAAATGTGGGATGAATCATCATTTGCCACATTTGTTGACTTCTTCCCTCAAAACAGTTAATGGTGTACAGACCATGTCTCCATCATCTATTTATATTCGCAGTGGTTTTCAAGGTTTTCAAGCCATATTCATTTGGTACAATCCAAATAAACATATTTTCACTTGAAAAGCTGTGTGAACCATGACGTCGATGAAGTTTTTCACATGATTTTTTTTTTCAAAACTTTGTTTCAAAAAATGTCAGAACAAAGAAAGGAGAGGGGGTGTTTTTATGATATAGAAAAAAAGTTTTTCGAAGGGCTTTCAAAATTGTTAACTCTAAATTAAATATATCTATATTTGCCCATACATCCGCGTACTAATCTTTGCCGTTCAACTTTTCAGTTCAGTCTGCTATAGCTTCAACCGAGATCTGACTACACTTTCAGTACTGCTTCATCTTCATCCTCAGAAGAAACCCGATTATTCTTTTATTACTGGTTTAGCTTTAGCTTCAACAGAAACCTAATTGAGGGGCCCAACAGGTTTGGAATGTACTTTTTCGAATTTTTTTTTTGTCAACGCGACAAATCGCTTGGTAATTTGTGTTAAGGCTGCTATACCGTATCCAGGAGGACCTTTTTTTCATATCTCCATTGTATTCCTTCATGAAGGACAGTTCGAGTACTCCATTTCGTCACAACTGATTTTCTCCTGACCCTCTGCTTTAGGATTGAGTTCTCGTCGGTTCTTCAACGTGAAATAGCTGTGAATATTTAGCTGAATGGTGATCTCCAAAACTTAGTAGGCTAGTAAAATATCTTGAATGGACCTCCTACCTCAAGCACTGCAACTGGACTCAGAAAGCGTACAATCAACTACGTATAACCTACGTAGAACTGACAACACTACGCTACTGCAGGCTCGGCTCCATTCTAGTTTCGATCTTCGAAAAAACAACAACAACAACGAAGCTACTTCCATGTTTATTTTTCAGCAATGAATATCTTTGTGTGGTAAATTTTTATAGAATTGCTCGACAATGAGACAATCGGAGTACGGGGAGACGAGCAGTAGGAACGGTTTCGTGTAACCGATCAGCCGCACGCGACTGTCGCGGACCATCTGCCTCGTTATAACAGCTCTAGCGTTCTTCATACAGCTCAATGGATATGCGATTATTACTTTTGGCATAATTCTACTGTTAGTTCTATTGTCCCTGTATTTCTTACTTGCTGCCGCATTCTGCTACATTCCTTCGCGCGCTGCGTCTCTCTCTCTCCGCGATGCAACAATTTCGCTCCTACTGCATCACACCCCGGAGTACGGTATATTATATCACACCCCAGTGCAACCAGTAGATTCATTCAATATAAGGAATTGTTGAAGTGTAAACTTCATATCAACTACTAAACCTCATTCAGCACGCTTGACTGGAAAAATTGGGCTGAACTCTTGAACCAAAGGAAAAAAGACAGAGGATTTCTTAATATTCATCATTTTCTGAGTAGCTGATCCAATCTGGCAGAAATAACTTTGTAGACGATAAAATAGTATGAAAGGGGATGCATAGACCACCTACATTGCCATGTCTCTATGATGGTGGGAGGTCTTCCATAGATTTTGATAGAATCATTTTTGAGTTTCGATTTCCCCGATCTATGTTTTGTCTCGATGGATTTCTCTCCGTTCACTTTCTTTGTGTTATGTTTCCCTTTCCAATAAATACAGTATCCATTTTAGGGGATAACACTATGAAAGGAGGTTGCTCACTGGTAACTCTACTTGTACTCGCACTTCTAACGCAGCTCAGCCATGGGTTTCTAGACAGTCAGGTAAGAAAATAACTTTATAATTATACTATCACTGTGTTACACAGAAGTCTAAAGCTCCTGGCATAGTTGTAAACAGATTTTTCGAAGGGGAGGTTAGAAGACGGCAAATTTTCTAAGTCGGGTGGTTTTGATGTCAATTGACTGATTCCGAACAATGGGAAGTCTTAGATTTTTGGGCCGATATCCATGGTTCAAAATTCGATTTACAGACCACGTATAAGGTAGCTGCTCTTGGTGAAGTGTTAGCTAAAATATTCAGCTTGAACCTTTCTTTAGTAATCGGGTTCATCACAAAGATTCATCATTCCCAGGTTTTGCACCTAATGAAAGTGCATGTTGATACAACTGGTTAGTAAAATGACAACAACACCATGTTGATAAAAAAAGTGTTGGTAAAAGTAAAAGGTAAAAAGGGTAATGGAAGGTGGGCATTGCCTCGCATGCACGGGTTTGAATCCCGTACCGATATCCACCTAAGCCAAGCCATCTTCCCATCCCTCCCGAATCGAATGACTGGTACCAGATTCGCTTGGGAGGATAAAAGCACAGGCTTGCACGTTAGTTGGCCAACACAAGTCATTATATAGGCCAAATACGCACTCAAAACGTCATTACAATTCTGAATGGGAGCCAATTGCTGGGCTCATCTCAGAAACGGGATTGGTCAACGTTAAAAAAACTCAGAGTTTATCTTTTATGTTAATAAAATTATATTTATTCAATGCTGATTCTTATAAGATTTGCATATGCACTGAAGTGGGAGAGTATTCTTTACAGGGCCACTTAGTTGGTACATGACGTCAGTAAATTCCTTCCCAACGACTGAGAAATTGCAGCAGCTTTCAACTGTGTTGACGTATAACTTCTCCTTTGAGGAGCAATACGTCAAGCGGATGCTTTCACGAAACATTTGTTGACTAGTAGGATGAGTGTGGGTGGCATAGTATGTGAGCAGGTGGGGCGCGATCAGACAGATGCCTCGCAGCCACGCAGTAAAGAACGACAACGTAGTGGCGGCGTTAATAGCCATTACACTTCGAAATATCAAAGAATACGCCTGCTAGAAGCTAAAATTATTTGAATTGAAAGTTTGAAAGCAAAATTAAGGAATTTTGAAGTCACAGAACCTTTTCAGGAAATAGTCTAACCGACGAGCTGCAGAATAAGTAATTTTATATTCGGACTGCTTGGACGTTCTAAAAAAAGTAGTAGTACACCATGAGATAGAAGGGTACACCTAGAGAATTCTTGTTCGCCTTCACAAGCTTCTCAAGCCTATTTGCTCTTAACTCATTACTTATTATTATAGTTTGGGCTTTTTCCTGTACCATTCGGGGTCTCTCCTCGTCCCCACTTCCCGAATTCAGCAGAAGGATTTAGAACAACTGATGTAGAAACGGGAAAGTAAGGGAGTTTTGAGGTGTCATGAAGTATTCTCTGAAGGTGGGATCATTTCTGCTCCGACTGCTTCGGATCTAAAGACGGACACATTTCTAATGCGATCCGCTCGAAACCATGGAGGTGATCGCATTTCAATCTCCTCCGTGGAAAATACTTCCACCGAAAATTACTACATAGTCCTCCTATCTCACAAATGGAGTGATAAAGAAAACAATTAGTAAAATGTAGAGTTGGGGATCCGTTTGAGCGCCGTTTTATTTTAGTTCGCACATTTAAACATGTTGTAAAGGGATACGCATTTAAATCAAATAATTTCTGATAGTATCTAGATTTGAAAGGGCGTGACACGACGCATAATTCAGCGATCGAATCTCGAGTCGATACTCCCCATACGAGTTGTCCATACTCCGGAGTCGGCTGATTTGTGCCAAACTGGTCCTGACAGATAAAACACTCACTTAACCATCGAGTGACCACCGGAGTCACCGAATAGGCCAAATACGCATATGAAACGTCCCTGCGGTTATAAACGGAAGGCGAATGCAATGTCTGTACAAACTAAGACGGGTTAAAGGCACAGTTCAGGATGAAAATGGTTTCTGAGATTCTCTCACAGGATGAATTTGAGCCCCCTTCGTATACCATATCTGGCACTATCAGGTCGGAAAATGGCCTAGTTAGGAAGTCATTAAGGCTCAAAGATTGGCAAGTGTGCATCCTGGGACAAGTTTCACCGGCATTATAGAGGCTGCACCGATCACAAGGGAGCCCATTTAGGAAGTTCAAACTAATTGTCATGACCCATAGCGAGAGTGAAAGACAGTTCTGTACAGTTTTGGCCTGATGTAGTCAGCCCTTTGCGCAATAACGACGACTGAAATCTCGTCCGAATACCCCTTCCATGTTATTTCCGTCATGACAATCTCGTCCAACTTCTATTTTCACTACTTCTGAGAAGCCATACTTTTCTCGAAATCGGCAAATTCTTTCGCTTTCTTCACTACCTATGAACTATTACCGAATCTATACTTCCACTTCTCGAATAAAAACAGGTACCTCAAAATTATCGTGAACTGTGCCTTCAATCGAAGTCAAAAGGCTTCGGAATTTATCAAGTCTTGCGTCGTAGTAACAGGAACAATCTTTTGGCTTCTATACATATGTATACGAGCATATGTATAAAAGCCAGAAGCCGTTTATAAACATTCTGACGCCATTCCTGATTCCCACGCTTCCTCTGAACTTTACAATGAAACAGACGTTGTCTGTTTTTTTAATCGAAGTGAGAATAAACAGCTTGTGTAACAAAGACCTCACAATATCGAAGATGACTAATCGTAGTTTGCAAGTCAGAGAGAAATATTATATTTTCAAACAAGAAAATATAGATTTCAGAAGAAATAAATCATATAAGTGCCGGGATGAGCGATTCCCAGGGGAGTTGTACACATCTAGGTTTCCTTTGATTTTTGAAAAATCTACTTCTTTATTTCTCGTATAATGCGATTCCTAGGGGGCTTACAGCCAAGCAGGGACTGTTACTTACGTGTTGTAGTGTTTGATGTTTGATGGAAGTGCAATGCAGAAGAGTAAAATAAGATAGTAACCATTCCAGTTATTTACAAGTTTTCCTCAGGAAAGGCTTCGTTCAAGGTAATAAAGTCAAGAGTACGACGATGTGCACGGCAGTTCAACATCGCCATGATATTCCAATGTCGTGCGATGACCGAAGAATCCTGTGAGCCGATTCGCCAATTGTTTGGTAAGTCAATCAGCTCCTTCATAGCTAACTGGTATTCTTAGCCTAGAGCAGCTCTTAGAATTAACATTCCTGTAGTAGGTAGCTCACTTACCATTTCCCATTCATTGAAATATTGGAACCTTCGAAACTCTGCGTACTCCTCATTCTTCAAGGAACTTTAGCAGAAATTTTACTAATTTTCAATTGGTTGACCACATCTATTTTATTGATTGACGACAGTTCATTTCAAACTCGTAACAGCAATCAATAGTGCCGTTGTTACATCCAAATGTTACGTCCACAAGTCGAAAACGGTCGATATCCGATCCGGTATTTCTAACTACCACGGGCCCGGCTAATTGATACCAGGTGTTGGACGGAGAGAGTACGGGGAGGGGGGGGGGGGGGGGGGGGGGGGGGGGGAGACCCACTTCATTATTGTAAAAACACTTTATACTCGTACCTGACCTGTACTATGCCCAGTAAAAGTCCTTATCATCCTTTAAATGACAACGTGAAAAGATAGACGGTAATTACTTGAGTTTTTAAATTGTGGCAGAGCCCCTCTCAGCAACGCGCTGTATATATGAACTTTCTTTCTCGAATCCCTTACTAATAAGTTCCTGAAAGCCTGTAATAGCACTCAGTAGTTCTCCTATTTAACTTAGCGAAAATTCCGTTTTCAAGTAAAACTCAAATGGCGCTTGTTTCAGAGCTCGAGGGTCCCCTTGAACCGGAAGATCGAGAGCGTCTCATTGCACGAAAATGTTGTGAACGCCGTTGCTCTATTCAAGTATTACGATCCTTCTGTTGCTTGGTGTAATAATAATCGATTATGGAAGCTATAGCTATTGATTACCTACCGTCATCAATTATTACGTCCAACCCACTGCTGAATATCGATAAAGATGTTAATATGACACTGGTAACGGTCAGTTACGAGGGTACATGGAAAGTTGGGGAAAAGCAACAGACCTATGATTTTCGGTAGTGTCGATTACATTCCCGCCCCATTCACGAAGCGACTGGGGCGGGGCTAGCACCCAATCGTGACATTTCATTCCACGGCATAACCCTATTTGCCACCATGGCCCTAAACTTCACCCGTCACATATATGACAATCGAATAAGAACTTTGGGCAAGGACGCAGGGTGGGTGATGGGGTAGTTAGGGATTTAGCATTACATCGCGAGCACCCATTCGAGTCAAGACCCATGGCCCGGATTACTGTAAGACTAACGTGCTGTAGCGAGTTTTTGTTTTGTACCGCACGCAACTTTAACGATTTCGGTGTTAACTTATTTTGAAACGCTTATGTGACTGTCGCGAATGGAGCTCATCGTCATATGAAAATGTGGCACTCAGCCTGATCTAACAACGACCGATTCCCATCGCTAACTATAAACGGGCCCTCATGATGAGCCAGTGATTTTGCTGATATCATCATATCTATATCATTTGCCCAATTCAGTACTCATCTCATGATGTAAAACCTGGTCCCATACTCCTGATTCGATTGAGAAAATGATTTCATTTTTTCAGAGGCACAGAAGTGCACACATTTGGTTCAGCTTACGCCAAGGTTCAGCTGACAGTATGCTGCATATTACTTCTTGTGAGATTTGTATATGAATTTGATTAAAGTGAGGAAAATCGGTGGGCTCCGTCCTGCGACGGCAAAAAAAGATATAACTTGCTTGCTGATGTCTCAAGGGAAAAGGTACTCAATACGATGTGTAGAAGCCAGGAGAGCTTTCAAAAGTCGTGATACAAAGACGAAAATATGCAAAACATTTATATGTACGAGTATCATCGTGCTTACAAAATGTTAGCCAAGTCTGCGTTTAGGCTACTTCCACTTCTTTTGCAGCCTCGGCTGCTGGCTCAGCAGCAGCCTGGAAAAAGGTGTTATAAACATAAGATTATCGATGCTATCAGTCATAACCACCACAGAATGGTGAGACTAACGCACCGGCTGAGGCTCTTCATCCTCGAAATCTTTTTCCGGCAACTGCAATGGAATTGGAGCAACTGGTGGTCGAGCTGCTTCACCTTCGGCCTTTACCTGTTCCACATACTTTGGTGGTTCGAGATTTTTGCTGGAATAAAGGGAATGAGGTCTGGCTCTACTAGAAACTGGCTATGAAAGAACGTCTTACCGAAGTTGCTCAAGCTCTTCGTTATCCTTACGTCCCCAGTCACTTGGTGGGCGGGCAGTTCCATGTGCGATGGTGGGTGGCTTGGGAACGAATGGCTTCTCGAACATGATACGGCGATCGACGTATGATCTGCAATCAATACTCATTGATTTATTTTACTCACTTTACTCACTTCACTTAAACTGGTACGCAGGAACAAGCTCTAACCGTCTATCAGTTTGACGATCGAATTTCGATGCAGTAGTGACCTTTGGTGGGTGAAGGGATGATGCGGCCTCTTCAGGGTCAAGACCTTTCTGAAGAGCCTTGTTACGAGCAACTTGTCGTTGGCGCTCATGCAACTCTTTCATCTAAATATAATCCATTTAAATAACTACCACATTACTAAGTATTGGATTCCTATTCCCAACGCACGTACGTCGTATTCTTGGCGTTCTTGGCGCTTCTCCAAATCGTACTTATCACTTTCAAGCTTAGTAATTCTTTGATGAAGAGCCTTGATTCTGTCCTTCAGATCGTTAGGTAGCAATGAGGAAATATCTACTGCACGGCATACAGTAGCGATGAATGCCTTCTTCGCCTCCTCCATCTGTTCCTTGGACATACCGTCCTTCTTCTTTGCCCCCTACAAAAATATTTCCTGATAGAATGTACCGTAAACAATTCTGGCATGTACAAGAAGGAATATAAGTCTTGTATGCTCCTTTGTATACTCTCACCTGAGCAAGGTTACCAAACTGAGCAGCTTTGTCACTTTTTTCAACGGTGAAGTTCTTTCCACTTCCAGGTTGAACTGAGTGACCAGCGAATGAGCCAGCCATCATCTGTTGACGACGCATTCTTTCATCGTTCTTACGGTTCTTTTCAGCATCAATCTTGGCCTTGCGCTCTTCCTGTAATATCCTATCATATTTACACACCCCACAGACAGAAATACTGGTAGGCGTCGATACGGGCACCGACAGAAGCTTTGGCCATGACAGGCCAAACTAGAAGTCGCTAACCTCTTCCTTACGTCTGCGCTCCTCATCCTGGCGACGACGTTCAGCAAATTGGCGCTCGTCTTCTTCACGCTCAGCACGACGTCTTTCCTGTTTCTCCTTGAGTTCACGGAGTTCTTGTTCCATCTTCTCCTTCTCAGCAATACGACGCTGCTCGTAGTCGAGCATCTTGAGTGCCTCCTCTTCTTCATGACGCTTCTTCGCTGCCTAAAAATAAGAAATTTTCGTTCATGACGATTCTGTTCTTAACCGAACCTCTCAAATAAAAATTATTTCCATTGGGCAACACATACTGGGACTGATCATCAGAAATTAAGGAAAAACGTGCATCACGAAATACGCTCCACTCGGACTCTATAGACCTTTCTCGATTGGAACGAGAAGATCTGTGGAAGGGAGCGGTTCCTGCGAATCTCGAGCCCAGGACGGTCCACGTACTGGGATCCACTGGTTGACCTTTTAAATAGGGGTCAATAAAGGGTGATAGTAAGTTCGACGATAGAAAAGGCATCGATGAAGATTTTCCTGACAGAAGGCTCGTTGAGACCGCATAACCGAGCAACCGATCCAAAAAACTCCATAGGAGGATACCGAAGCAGATCATCTATTTGTACGCTAATACTATTAGTCAAGAGACCCACAGTAACAAAAAATAAAGGTAGTATTGTGTTATTACAACCAATTCGGCGTTTCCAGGACTTTTGTGTAAAGTCATGATCGTAGCTAACCCAAGGTTGTTGTAATAATGTGGCAATTCTGAATTCTCACCAGCATAGCGGCTTCGGCTTCGGTCAACTCCGCTGGAGGCTTTTCCTCCTGTGGTGGTGGAGCACGGGGTTTCGGCCTGAAAACCCCGTTCTCAACCTTTTACTAAGTAATATCCAGTTTAAAAAACAAAACGATATCATCGGAATCAAATCGTTTCCAATACGAACAAGACCAACTTCTCCTCTTCAACAGCTGGTTGCTCCTCTTCTTTCTCCTCCTTCTTCTCCTCAGCTGGTCTGAAAATCGGAAGAGTCTTACTAAAGAACCTTACTGATGTCAATCAAACTCACGCTTCTTCAGCTACAGTCTCCTCATCCTCGAGCTCTTCCTCCTCCTCCTCTTCAGAGCTGTAACGAGCACAGTAAAATCGTTCAACGCTACATTATAATACTATTCTACTACTGAACTATTAATACTTGAATACTTACTACACTTCCTCCTCTTCGGACATGTTTGGTAGCTGCAAAAAAAGTAAAATTCGTTCAAGTATTAGATTTTTTGAAAAAAAGGTTCGAAAACGCGACTGAAATAAACAAAGTAGAACGGAAGGAACGAGAGGAGTGAAAGAGAACAGTTTCAGCACCAGCCAGCCACGACTCCAAACATATGGCAGACCAGCGATCGCACCAGGATATGCGATTGAGGGAGGGACAAATTCCCGTCGTAGTCAGTGTAAACTCGTCAGAGCCAACCCCCGCGTAGGCGCCGTAACGATACAAAGCAAAACGATGCACATTACACACCGATTGTATTCATCCTTCGAATGTTCAACTTCTTCAGTAGCCCATTATCCAGTCTGGGCCATTTGTTTGGACCTCACACAGTTCAATTGAATGGAATACAATAAGTGATAAAAAAGTTTTATGTTTGAACAAACAAGTAAAACATTATTAAACATGCAACATTAGTATATAGAGCGCGGATACTTTAATATAATGTGTTACCATATTTTATCACAGATCTCACCGAGTAATTGCACAGGAAACAGGACACGAGGATAAATTCCTATGAAGGGTCTGGTTATACGACAACACTTGCGGCTCACACATGAGGACTTTAATGGCCTAATAAACTTTCACTGCTGACTCGTCTTGCTGGGCAGAACATTGTGGTACGTTGTCAGGCCAATCGCACACGGATAGTTTGGGATTGAACACTGTGCCGCTTGGACAGCGCATAGACTCCAGTCGATTCCACACGCATCGATAGAATTGTTGACAGTCGGATTCATCTGGGACGAGATCACCGTGGCTTGCTCCACGGCAACCATGTTCCACTGGAATGTCCAATCAATCAGAAATCAATATTGATCGAAAAAAACAAAGAATGCTTCACAAGCTACCAACCATTCTTGTCATCCTCTGCTTGTCGACACTCGGGGACTGCATTCCTATAGTCACACTTGGATGTTAGCTCGTTGAACACAAGTCCCGATGAGCATGACGGATACTCGAAGACGTCACCTCCGAAGCACTGAAGCGAAAAAGCATCAGTTACAATGGTAGAAGCAGAAAAGCCGAATTGGACCCACCTGAAGGATTCCCGTGCAGTCCGTTGGATTTCTGTACAAACCATCCGTGCGCGTTCTACAGAACATAGACGGATCGTTGCTAGACGCCGATGAGTACGGCTGTGGAGACCGTGGTGGAGAGGAATGACATTCAGGAGCGTTGATGCGCAACACGCATGCACCAACGGCCGACGAGAACACTTCAGCTGTAGTTGCGCATGGTTCAACGATAGCTTCACCACCCATGCATCGGATGTACGACGATCGGCATCGACCCATTGGCTTCATGGCACCCTCGGGACTGTTGTGACAGCGTTCGTCCTTTCGCGACGTGTGTTTGGAGGTGTCTTGTGCCACTTGTGCAGCCGCTACTGGAGGGGCAAAGGTGACCTGTACAGAGGAAAATTTATTTACTAAAAATCGCAACCTCTAAGCACGAAGTTATAAAGAGAATACAAATACAAATGGTAAACCCACCTTGCTGAGCAGATCCTTCAAGCGCTCCTGACCACACCGTTCCGCTGGTACACAAGTGCTCAAGTGAGAATCAAACAGGAATCCAACATCACATTGTTCTTGTTTCAGCACACCGGATCCGGTACACATACCGTATACTCGAGCACAGTAATCAAGAGCAAATGTTGGACGCTCTTCGCTATACACACATTTGATTGGCTGGAACAGAAGAAAGGGTGCTGAGCGATTAGTTATCAGAATATGTACCATCACAAAAAAACGAAAAAAAAACAAATAACCACGAAACGAGCGGCAAAGAAACTTACCGGAGTGGTTGTAGTCGTAGATGAAGTAGTTGTGGTGGTTGGTGCAGTCGTTGGGGTGGTTGGCGCAGCGAGAAGTGCTGGTGCAATCGTCTCCGCTGACTCACCATTACTCGAAGGTAACCTGACATCTTGACCCTCCGCCTGTATACATTCCTTTACGAACTCACGGTAGTCACATGACACCGTGGCCGGATTGAACACCAACGGCTGCGCACATTCCATCTCTGGCAATGTCAATCAGTAATCTTGATCAATATCCTAGATCGTTAAGGTGCACCGTGTACTTGAAAGTGAAGTGAAAAGTACGCTACTGCACCTACCAGTGTGTATTCCATGCGAGCAAACTACGAACTTTGGATTACAGGGACCAACGGCTTGGGGATCTGGTGAGCACGAATCATCGTAGGAACTTGGCGTTGTAGTACGGACAACAACGGGTTGCGGCTGATGTAATGAAGGCTCTAGAAGTACTACCAAATAAAAAAATTCCCGATTTAATATATTACAAGAAATGCTACGAGTACTACACACCATTGGATGTACCGCCACATGCGGCAACCTTTTCACGAGAAACACAAGCATAGCGGGTTTGATCGAACCATGTGCCCACTGGGCAGTTCATTGATGTCTGAATTCGTCGATCCAGGCAAATCACAAAGGAAGCCGTGCATCCTTGACTGTAAAGCCCATCGGACATGAAGGAGCAAAAATCTGAACTGGCATGTTAATTTCAACAAGCAAGAAAATCAACAATACAACTGACCGGGAGCTCTCGTTGTAGGTGCCTGGGTGGTTGGCGGCAGAATTGGATCACCAGGGTACGTTTTATCAGTAGGGTAGATGGGGGAGTGACCTGGAGGTGTATGATCCACTTGAGCTCCACCGCATCCTGCTACGGCCTCTGGGTAGTCACAATACTGCTTTGTCTGGTCATATACCAAGCCCTGGCAATGCAAAACATAAACAGGTGGTATCGAACTTCGAAACACAAAATCGTACCGCCGGACATTTCATCGGGTATGCGATGCCGTTCGAACATTTCATGAAGTTTCCATTGCAATCCACAGCGTAGTCCTCGGTACAGCCGTCCTGACTAGGCTGATTAAGATGTTGGGCAGCTGCCACTGGTGCCGGTATAGGTGGGAAAGTCATTGGAGGCCGCTTCGTTGTGGTGGTTGGTACAGCATGAGGTGGAGGAAAGACAGGAACCGATGGTACTGGTGGTACAGTGACCGGTACAGAGGGAGGTGTGGGAGGGCGTCGCTGAGGTAGAATAGGTAACGGCACAGGCATTGGTGGTGGTATAGGCTCTGAAAAGACTTCATGTTAGCCATCACGTCAAAGAAGCCTCAAAATAGAACTCACTTCGAGCGGGAGGCTCAGCCACCTCTACAGGAATTCCACAAGTTTCAGATGTCACACATTTGTTGGTGCTGCTGTCGAACAAATCGCCAACGGGACATGCAGCCATCTAGGTTTTTATGGTATTCTCGTTGAACTTTCCGAATGGAACGATTTAATCTCACCATTCCACTACCGAGTGATTTACAGAATATAAAGTCTTGACGACAGAATCCAATTGAGACAAGTCCTGATGACTGGGGACCAGTACAGGCAGTGGAGAAGTCCGCATTATTGGAGTAACTTCGCCGTTTTCGTGTCACTTCCACGTCTCCAGATTTCTGTGCCGCCTCATCATCTCCAGAGCCCTATAAACCATCCACAGGGAGAGTTAGATTGATAAGATATATATCATTTAGTACCTCGATATCATCAACTGGCACGGCATCCATTGCTTTCATCGACGCTTCATCGATCTTATCTTCCGACGCTGGGCTGGTTACATTCGCCACCGGGCTGCTTTCAAGCTCTTCTTCATGAGTGATTCCGTGGTCTTGGTGATGCTCTTCATCGTCTGGTGGTACTGCATCCTCCAACGGCATTCCGAACATCTATAACAGAGTTTGAAAGGCCTAAAGTGGTTCCAGTAGCGCTACCTAAGCTTACACCAAGCGGTCCAGGCGTGTTCACTTCGTTTTGCTGAAGCAATCCTGAGATGTCGATTCCTTTTGGCTTGAATGGATCGTCGTATGAGTCAGGCTGTCTGGGCGGTTTGAAGACATTCGGCAGAAATACGCGATCGATACCGGGAAGCAGCCACGGACTAACAATGCCATCAAAGATGTCTCTCACAGGAGGATTAAAACCACCATCAACTACGGCCGACCGACTTTGGAAATCAATGGGTCCATTATTTATTTTCTCTCTTCCATACATTATGTCTCGGAATCCCATGGGGAAAGCTGCTGGATAGAACAATCCGAATGAACTGCCCATAGACGCGCCATAAGGAGGATAAGGAGGATATTGGGCTGGGTACTGTGGTGCTGGCGGTGGTGGTGGTGGTGGCGGCGGCGGATAGAAGTGACCATGCGTTGGATAAACAGTTGATTCCACAGGAGTTGCAGTGGTGGTTGGTGCCTAAAGATGTATAAATGAAAGGCATTCTGGTAAAACGACTACCACTTACTTCTACAGAGGTGGAAGTAGTTGTGCCTAGTTCTGTCTTGCATTCGGGAAGATTATAGACACAGAGCGAATAGGTCTCATCGAATAGGGATTGCCCTGGACATTGGGCCGACTCCAGTTTTCCGTTTCTGCAACGCCAGAATTTCGAAGAACAGCGTCCCAAAGCGACACTTGTGACGCATTCGGTCTGAAAGCAACAGTGGTAGGATCATGACAATTGGGACAGGAGAATAAGCAAATTTTACCTCAACTGGAGCAGCAGTAGGCTGAGCCGACGGACCACTGCAGTCGTAATCGCAAAGCTCTGAAGGCCATTGTATTTAAACGAGGAACAAATGGGTTCGCCCTAACTCAATCACTACATTTCATTTACCTTTCGCTTCATTATACACCAAATTACTCGGACAGCTTCGAACATATGCTCGTCCGTCACTGCACATCACGAACCTCCCAACACAACCACCCAATGAGTACCTTCCATTGGGACGTGTGGAGCAATCAAATTCTAGAAATCGAAGAAATTATTGTATTACACGCTCCTGTAGGTACGAGTCGATTGAAACTCCTTTTGATTGACTCACCTCCTGAATGAACTGGCAAACTAGTTGTGGTTGTGCTTGGTTCGCTGGGTGAGGCAACAACATCTTCACATTCCGAACGCCATTCACATCTCAAGCAGTTATATGGTAATCAAAGGAATTACCTTCGAGGTCAGATGGGAAACTAACCTTCTCGAAGCGAAAGAGAACAGCAGGCCTTCAGGACAAATCGTTGAATAGAGTGCTCCACTTACACAGAACGAAAACGACGGCCGGCAGTTTGTAGAGTTCAGTGGCCCATCACTTTTGCCTGCGCACAGATCTTCTGGAAATTAAGTAAAATAAAACCTGAGTGCGTTAAAACTGACAGCTGTGGCTAAAAATCATACATACTTCCGACGACAGAGTGCTGGTATTGGACCGAAGCCGAGGTCGGATGTGGAATACTCTCGGAAGGCACGGTGGTCTTTTGGACTGGGTATGAACCCGTTGATGAACTCACACTGTCATTGGAAGTCGTTCCACACGCTTCGGGATACTCACACCTGGATGAGCACGAGTTGCAAAACATGTAGTAAGGTTAATAGTCTACAATTCCAGCACCCACAACTTAGCCTTCACCGAGTAAACAAGCCCGGCTGGACATTTCGTGACATAGGCGATTTCATTCGAACAGGTGGTGAACTGATGCTGACAGTCGGTGTCCGTAATGACACCATCAGGCCGTCCTTTACAGGATTCATCTTGAAAGCAAACATTCAGCGAAATGCCCCCGACTATGGCATGACTGTATGACCTTTGCCTTAACCGTTACCTTTGTTGATGACAGTGCTGGGAACGGGTCGGGCTTCAGAACTGGCCGAGTCTTCACCTTTCCTGCAGTTGTCTGGATAGTCACAGTACACCTTGTCCATGTTGAACACCAAACCGGCCGAGCATTTTCCAACGAATTTTATTCCACCTACACAGTTGAAGTACTCAGAAGCACAGGGCTGAGAGAAGTACCCGTCAATATCGCACCCTGTAAAACACATTTCAACAATATCTCCAGGAACCACCTGTAACCCCAATGCCTGCGTTCCCACCTGGCGAGTCCTTCGACTTGTCATCGACAACTGGCTCGTAGGACATTGGACCGTCGGCAGGCTCATGTTTTGGTGTTGCGGAACAAGCAGAAGGGACATCACATACGCCTAGCTCTTCGACAAACACTAAACCAGCAGGGCAGTACAGGCTATAGGCACTGCCGTCAACACATTGAATGAATTCGGCGATGCAGCCGAGCGAATGCAGTCCATCAGTTTTGCCAACGCAATCTGAAAGCCAAAGTGGTACTTCAAGCGAAAATATTGGAAAATTTAGGAATTCACCATCTCTTGAACTTAGCGGTGTGTACGACGAGGGCGCGACATCAGAAGGACTCTTCAGAACTGGCTCCCGACCGCACTCATCCGCATAGACACATCGGCTTTGCGTCGAGTCAAAAACGAGATCTGCCGGACAATTCATGAAGTATGCGATACCAGAAGAACAGATCATGAACTTCGTTCCGCAAGGAGATCCGTAACGTCCATCGGGAAGGTTGGAGCATTCTGAAAGGGAAGGGTTCCACTACTGACCGATCAACACGTACGACTACCAGTACGAATAAAAAGTCATCAGACAAACTTGAGGAAGCAGATGGAGTCGTAGCAGCGCCTGACGAAGGGAGAGCTGGTACTGTAGACGTAACAGGTCTGTATGCTACAAGAGTGGTTGCATCTTTGGCCTGTAATGAGAAGAAGACATTGCTCAAAGAAGTTGGTCGGGAAACGACACACCAATTACACGATTCTAATTGTAAGGGAGGTGGAGGGACTGGCACACGGCTCAACAGTCTGAGAGACGCCACAAACCTTTTCTCCCTGGAGACAGCTGTCCTTCAAATCACAGTAGCTTTCTGCAGCGTTGAAAACGAGGTTTCCTGGACACAGCATGACATGAGCAACCGCGTTTGAACAAACGTAATATTCGGCTGAGCAGCCATTCGAGAAGGCACCATTCGGTTTCGGACAAACTGAACGTGCAATGGTTAGGGACAATCTGACAATTGCTGAGAAGTAACAATACCGAAACTGTGTACAGAAGGACTCGGAGCTGTACTGCCTGTTTGTGAGTCAGCTTGATCCAAGCCTGTACCAGAGCAATTTTCCGGATAATCGCAGTAATTCTTTTCCGCATTGAAAACCAGTGAAGCTGGGCACTTCTACATAAAAAAGGTAAATTACATATAAAGAAAAGGAACAACAACA
The DNA here is from genome assembly GCA_900617895.1 of Haemonchus placei. NCBI lineage: Eukaryota > Metazoa > Nematoda > Chromadorea > Rhabditida > Trichostrongylidae > Haemonchus > Haemonchus placei. The sequence goes on from UZAF01016519.1 coordinate 26,531, forward strand.
TGTTATTTGGTCCCACCATGAAAGTGGCGATGCCGTCACTGCAATACACGAAATCCGATGAGCATCCAATAGCGAAATAACCATCACCGCGACCGGTACAATCCAGGTTCCTGAGGAAGGATGACTCAAGAATCCATCTACGACCACAAATGAAGTGCAGCTCACATTTCAGAGGAGTGGCCAGATGTAGATGTCGAGGGCGCCGGAACAGCCGGAGCGGCTTGGGCAGGTGTTGAAGAACAGGCCTCAGGATAATCGCAGTAACCATTGTTGTCATTGAAAACTAGTGAAGATGGACATTTCTAGAAGAGAGTCGGCTAGTGTCTAAAAAAACTCATCAATTTGAAGCTCTCAAAACAACCATGAGAGTTGGTACACCATCGACGCAATACACAAATTCAGATACGCATCCAGTCGAGTAGTAACCATCTTTTTTGCCTTTGCAGTCGACAGATCTGGAAAAGGAACTGTCCCTGACGACGATGTATAAGTAAAGCTGAACCGAAACATACGTCAGTGGTGTAGGTGAAGCTTGAGCCGAAGCAGGAGGCTGTGAGGGAACAACCGGGACCGGCAAAGGAAGAGCTGGAGCTGGTCCTGTAGAGCAGCTCTCAGGGTAGTCACAGTAACCTTTCCTCTCGTTGAAGACGAGCGATGCCGGACACTTCTGCGAAAGAAGCCAATTTCAAGTTGTGATGTAAAATGCTCTTGGAATTGAACCTTCCCACCATTGGAGAAGCTACTCCATCAACGCAGAAGACAAAGTCAGACACACATCCGTTCGAGTAGTAGCCGTCTTTTTTACCTTTGCAGCTTATAGGTCTGAGAAGGGAACTATTTCACAGAAAGTGCAATCGAGAGGCAAAATGATTCCGGAAACATACATCAATGGACTAGGTGGAGCCTGGGCTGGAGCGTAAGGAGGCTGTGCGGTAACAACCGGAGTAGGCAATGGAGGCGCTGCAGCTGGCCCTGAGGAGCAACTCTCGGGATAGTCACAGTACCCTTTTTGCTCGTTGAAAACGAGTGAAGCAGAGCACGACTGCAAGAGGCAGCCCGATTTATCGATATAATGGTTTAATGGTCTTTAGGCACGTTTGGGAAACCTCGAAACCACAAACTTTCTTACCATTACAGAAGCTACTCCATCGACGCAGAAGACAAAGTCAGATACACATCCATTCGAGTAGTAACCATCCTTCTTACCCTTGCAGCTGACAGGCCTGAGAAAGGGAGTTGTTTCAAAAGTTTTGTAGGTAATGTAAAACAGAAACATACGTCAGTGGACTAGGTGGGGCATGGGCTGATGCAGGAGGTTGCGTGGGAGGTGCAACAGGAGCCGGCCAAGGAATCACTGGAGCTGGAGCTGACGAGCAGCTCTCAGGGTAATCACAGTAGCTCTTCTTTTCGTTGAAGACGAGCGACGCCGGACACGTCTGCAAAGGGGGCCAATATCGCCAATGCAAGTTTGACGTAACCAAAGACTTTCTCACCATGGGAGAAGCTACTCCATCGACACAGTAGACGAAGTCAGACACGCATCCGTTTGAGTAGTAACCATCCTTTTTGCCCTTGCAGTCGACTGGTCTGGATTAATATTCTTCCGAAGAAAACAGCTATCAGTCTGGCGCATGCAATAAGGAACTTACAGGGTTTGAACGGGAGAAGCTTGCTGGGAAGCAGGAGGAGCATACACTGGAGCTGTTGGAGCCGGCAGCGGAATAGCAGGGGTTGGCACTGTGGAGCAGCTCTCAGGATAATCACAGTATCCCTTCTTCTCATTGAAGACGAGTGAGGCCGGGCATTTCTGTAAACTAACAGTGTTACCGCCACGTCATAAGTTTTCTCGTCAATGGAGTTTCTGCTGTATTAGTAGGGATGCGTGGGTAGCGCCGCTAATAAAGCCCTAAATTGGAGTTTTCTTAAGGAGTGCACAGCAGTACGTCCAACTTGGATATGTTAACCACCCTACACATGTATGGCCTACTTGCCTGCAAGATTAAGCTGTCTGGAAAATCCTCTTTCAGTCCTGTATTCTGCCCCAGGCTGCAGTTTACGCATGTGCTCTGCTACGAGTTCTTACTTTCCTCATTGTAAACTATTGCTCCACTATGGTTCCTGCCCCGGTTTCACACCCTCGTAGCTTCGCTTACTGCAATGTAATAAAATTCTCCTCGTAAGTCGCATCGCGCTCGTCGCACTCGACCGCGCGCTATGAAAGGAAAGGTTCGAATTCCCACTGAAAAGATATTACAACGTGGCAATTTGGGCAGAACCGCCGCCAGAACCGCCACTCCGCGTACTCACAAACTTGAAGAAACTCGAGCTGTGGTGATACGCCAACTAAAGGTACTGCAACCCGTACAAGTAATATTTCGTAAGTCCCTCCCAGAAACGGTATTCGCACGGGTGTGGTGCAGTAGGAACGAAATCGTCGCGCCGCGGCGAGATGGCCGTCGCGAGCGAAAAAGGTGGCAGAATGGAGCAGCAAGTAAGAAATACAGGAACAAAGGAACTAACAGTAGAATCATACCTAAAATAATGATCGCATATCGTTTGAGCCGTGTGGGGAACGCTAAAGCTGTAATAACGGCAAACGAATAGTCCGCGACAGCCGCGTGCGGCGAATCGACTACACAAAATCGTTCCTACTGCCCGTCTTCCCTTTTGCCTGCAATTCATCGAGACGAGTGCCCTTTGACCCCATCCTCAATAAAAGTGGGTCACGCCGCACAAGTCGCGCGCGGCGCAGCCAATGCAATTTCGTGACGGACAGGTTCGAACCGTGCAAAGGTTTTGCGGTTCGAGTTATTTTCGCGTGGCATTTTGATAGGACATCGGTGCAGCAGTGGTTCTGCACGTTTCTAATGGAAAATCTCTTCAACTCACTGCTACCGCCTCACTTTCTTAACTCCTTTATTTTCTATATGGAATTATTTATTTCGCTAGTTTCCTTCTTTTACAAGCGGATCTCGCTCATTTCTCAACGGCGCGTTCTAAGTTGCATTCAAATACCCGTGCAAGATAAATAACACAAATTGCAAAACCCCTGCACAATCCAAATGTGTCCATCTCGATATCGCAGTAGCCACGCGGTGCGCGACGTATGCGGCGTGACCTAGTTTATCGAAGATAGGAACGAACGTTTCTCATTAGGACTGACCTATTAGTAAACAGTGCAGCTCTGCGTGCACTTGTGGCAATCTTCACTATACAAAATCATATTACCACTCAGCAGAGGGTTCCAATGTAGTACTGTTGGGCGTTCGTTTTTGCTGGTTTGCTGGTGAAATCCAGACTCTCCAGAGCAGGGCAATCCATCCCATAAAGGCTTTCATAGCCCACGATTTGGCCCGCGACCGGTCGCGCGACTGGTCGCGGGCCAAATCGTGGACTATGAAAGCAGCCAGCGGGAACAGCGATTGAGCAATGGTACACAAATCATTGTAGACTACTTTTACAAGATAAGTTTCAAAAAACAGTCAAAGAATAGTAGTACCAAAGGGCCCCATCCGCAAACATTGATCCCGCGAATCGGTTCAATCAGAGCACTCAAGATGCTGCTATGACTTAAGCCCCTCTGCAATTAGCTACTCCCATCCAAGCTAGTTTCATCAATGGATCCTGATCGTAAAGATCCTAGTTAGCGTTGTAAGGAATTCTCATTACCAGATAGAAGTAAAGACAGGACAACGGCACTGAATCAGGTTTACAAGTCACGGCAAAGAAATTTTTGTAAAGACCATTGACAAAAAAATTGAAACGACTCTATGCAATGGCAGCCATCAATGTGAAAAAACTAGTCAGTTCGAAAGAACATCCTTGTACAAAAGAAGTGGCACTCACAATAGGTGAAGCTACTCCATCAACGCAGTAGACAAAGTCAGAGACGCATCCACTCGAGTAGTAACCGTCTTTTTTGCCTTTGCAGTCGACATATCTGAAAAAGGAACTGTCTCTGACGACGATGTATAAGTAAAGCTGGACCGAAACATACGTCAATGGTGTGGGTGGAGCTTGAGCAGAAGCAGAAGGCTGTGAAGGAACAACCGGGACCGGCAAAGGAAGAGCTGGAGCTGGTCCTGTAGAGCAGCTCTCAGGGTAGTCACAGTAACCTTTCCTCTCGTTGAAGACGAGCGATGCCGGACACTTCTGCGAAAGAAGCCAATTTCAAGTTGTGATGTAAAATGCTCTTGGAATTGAACCTTCCCACCATTGGAGAAGCTACTCCATCGACGCAGTAGACAAAGTCAGACACGCATCCGTTCGAGTAGTAACCGTCCTTTTTACCTTTGCAGCTTATAGGCCTGAGAAGGGGACTATTTCAGAGAAAGTGCAATCGACAAGCAAAATAATTCCAGAAACATACGTCATTGGACTAGGAGGAGCCTGGGCTGGAGCGTAAGGAGGCTGTGCGGGAACAACAGGAGCCGACAATGGAGGCGCTGCAGCTGGTCCTGTGGAGCAGCTCTCGGGATAGTCACAGTAGCCCTTCTTCTCGTTGAAAACGAGTGAAGCTGGGCATTTCTGCAAAACCAGTACGTTTTAGCAGGGAAGCGCAGTAAACACAAACGATTACCATTGGAGAAGACACTCCGTCGAAGCAGGAGACAAAATCAGAAGTGCATCCATTTGAGTAGTAGCCATCCTTCTTGCTCTTGCAGTCGACAGGTCTGGATTATTACGCTTCCGAAGACAACAGCTATCAGTCACGTGTATGCACCCGAGAACTTACAGGGGCTGGAGAGAGGAAGCCTGCATTGTAGCAGGAGGAGAATGCACTGGAGCAGCCGAAGGAATGGCAGAGGTTGGCCCTGAGGAGCAGCTTTCAGGGTAGTCACAGTATCCCTTCTCCTCGTTAAAGACGAGTGAAGCTGGGCATTTCTGCAAAAGAAAATCACTTTCCAGATCGCAATGTAAAGCAACCATTGCCATAATTCCCCTCACCATTGCTGAAGCTACTCCATCGACACAGTAGACGAAGTCAGCTACACATCTATTCGAGTAATAACCATCCTTCTTGCCCTTGCAGCTGAGAGTTCTAAGAAAGTGAGCCAATTCGAAAAAGAAGTGGTCTTTGAGTAAAACAATAGGAACGTACGATAGAGAAGTCGGAACAGCATGAGCTAAAGCAGGAGGTTGTACGGGAACAATCGGAACCGGCTGTGGAGGCGCTGCAGCTGTCCCGGTGGAGCAGCTCTCAGGATAGTCGCAATAGCCCTTCTTTTCGTTGAAAACGAGTGAAGCCGGGCAGGTCTGCAAAAAAGTAGATTTAACAAGTAGAAAAATTTCATGCGCGCAAATGATTACCATTGGGGAAGCCACTCCATCAAGGCAGGAGACAAATTCAGGAACGCACCCATTTGAGTAATAGCCGTCCTTTTTGCCCTTGCAGTCCACAGGTCTATATCAATTATCTTCCAACCAAAGTCTTATCGATTTCGCGTATACTCATAGGAACTCACAGGGATTGGACGGATGAAGCGTGCGGTGAAGCAGAAGGAGCATACGCTGGAGCAGCTGGAGCCGGCAAAGGAGCAGCTGGCGCCGATTCTGTGGAGCAGCTTGCAGGATAGTCGCAATATACCTTCTTCTCATTGAAAACGAGTGAGGCCGGGCACTTCTGCAAGGAGAAAAACTTCATCACCTGTAAAGAGCGACGATATCGTAAGTGTCGGGAGGGTCCTTACCATGGGAGAAGCTACACCATCGTTGCAAGAGACGAAATCAGCCACACACCCATTCGAGTAGTAACCGTCCTTCTTGCCTTTGCAATTGAATGGCCTAAGAGGAAGCATTTTACAGAAGAATTACCAACCAAATCGGATTTGAAACGTACAGCAATGGCGCTGAGGGAGCATAAGCTGGAGCGGAAGTAGACTGCACTGGCATAGCTGGAACAGGCGAAGGAAGAGCCGGAGCGGGGCCTGTGTTGCAACTTTCAGGATAGTCACAATAACCTTTCTTCTCATTGAACACGAGTGAAGCCGGACAAGTCTGCAATGAGGAAACTTGTCATGTAAAACTTATTTTAATTGTAATTTTCAGAGTAATTAAGCATGAAATCGGGCGTGAAGGTCCTTACCATGGGAGAAGCTACACCATCGATGCAGAATACAAAATCAGCCACACAATTGTTCGAGTAGTAACCGTCCTTTCTACCCTTGCAGTTAATAGGTCTGAGAAAGTTAACTATTCCAGAAAAACATAATCGGCAAGTAAACACCGTCAGAAACGTACGACGTTGGCGCGGGCGGAGCATAGGCTTGGGCAGGAGATTGTGCAACCATAGCTGGAACAAGCAAAGGAAGAGCTGGAGCGGGCCTTGTCGAGCAGTTTTCGGGATAGTCACAGTATCCCTTTTTCTCGTTGAAGACAAGGGAAGAAGGGCAGGTCTGCAACATCAAAACATTTCCGTAGAACTATCTTATCTGAACAAACGCCTACCATTGGAGAAGCCACTCCATCGTTGCAGGAGACGAAGTCAGGGACACAACCACTTGAGTAATAGCCATCCTTCTTGCCCCTACAATCGACAGCTCTGTAACAAGGGTTACTCATAAAAAATAACCTCTTAAGAACATGCACAAATAAGTTTACAGCGATTGGACAAGAGAAGCTTGCATTGGAGCAGGAGGAGAGTGGACTGGACTAGTTGGAGCATGCAACGGAACAGCTAAAGCAGGTCCTTCAGAGCAACTCTCAGGATAGTCACAGTAGCCCTTCTTTTCGTTGAAAACGAGTGAGGCCGGGCACGTCTGCAATAGACCGAAATAATCGCAATAACTGCAATCTATAAATATGACTACCATTGGAGAAGCCACTCCGCCATTGCAGGAGACAAAGTCAGGGACGCAACCATTCGAGTAGTAGCCATCCTTTTTGCTCTTGCAATCGACTGATCTGAAACAGATTTCGCAATGAAGGCAACCTGTCAAGGACATGTAAAAGTAAACTAACAGAGATTGAGCGGGAGAAGCTAGCAGCGAAGGAGCAGGAGGCGAGTGTGCTGGAACAGCTGGAGCCGGCAATGGAACAGCAGGGGCAGGTCCTGTGGAGCAGCTCTCAGGATAGTCACAGTAGCCCTTCTTTTCATTGAAGACGAGTGAAGCCGGGCACGTCTACAAAGGGAACAACTTCATCGCTGTAGTGACAAATAATCGTCAGCGTAAACATTCTCACCATGGGAATAGCTACTCCGTCGGTGCAGTGAACAAAGTCGGAGACACATCCGTTAGAGTAGTAGCCATCCTTCTTACCTTTGCAACTGACCGACCTGAGACAGGGGGAGCATTTTCTTGGAGTACCATCCAGAAAATTAAAACACAAACGTACGACGTTGACGTTGGGGGAGCGTAAGCTGCAGCGGAAGGAGATTGTGCAGGCATAGCTGCAGCGGAAGGAGATTGTGCAGGCATAGCTGGAACTGGCGGAGAATGTGCCGGAGCGGGGCCTGCGGTGCAACTTTCGGGGTAGTCACAATATCCCTGCTTCTCGTTGAAGACGAGTGAAGCCGGACACGTCTGCAAAGTAAGCAGTTATTACTTTATTATAAGACAAACGCGTACGTAATCATTCTCACCATAGGAGAAGCTACTCCATCAACACAGCTGACGTAGTCAGGCACACATCCCTTTGAATAGTAGCCGTCCTTCTTACCCTTGCAATCGACTGACCTGGAAGGACTCTTCTGAAGAAAGCACCAAACATTCAAGGTAAGGAACTCGATAACGGAGCGAGAGAGCGTACGTTGCCGTAGGTGGAGACAGTGCAGGAACAGCAAGAACAGGCGAAGGAGAAACTGAAGCAGAGCCCCCTGGGCAGTTCTCCGGGTAGTCACAGTACCCCTTCGCTTCATTAAAGACGAGTGAAGAAGGGCAAGTCTGTAGCAACGAAACACTTCTGTCAGAAGTGGTTATATGCAAAAGCATACAAATACCATCGAAGAAGCCACTCCATCAACACAGCTGACGTAGTCAGGCACGCATCCTTTCGAATAGTAACCGTCTTTCTTGCCTTTGCACTCAATTGTCCTGAAGAAATGATCGATCAAGAGCTACCAGACTTTTTGCTCAGGCTGAAACATACGTAGCAACAGATGAGAGGTGTTGATCTGAAGCTGCAGGAGACAGCTTTTGATCCGAGGCCTTTGATCCAGAAAGGCAATCTTCTGGATAATCACAGTGACCTTTCTTATTGTTGAACAGCAAACCGGATGGGCATTTCTGTGATCAGAGTATGTCATCATTGGAAGCGACAGATTGGGAACAAGAAGACATTACGGAAAGTCAAAGAGTCGCACCATAGGCGTTGCTACTCCCTGTTCGCACGAAATGAAGTCGACCGAGCACTCATCGGCGTAGAGTCCATCTTTACGCATAGCACAGAATGATGGGCTATAATCGTGTTTTCCCAATATCTTCCCAGTACGTTTCTACTCGAAATAATAACATACGAAACAGGTTTTGTCGCATCTGCGTTAGGTTGGTAATCTTGTTTCGACTTAGGTGAATCCGCCGGTGGTGCCAGTCCAGTGTCCAAACTGCAGTCCTCTGGGGCGTCGCAGTACCCCTTGACTTCGTTGAATACCAATGGAGATGGACACTTCTAAATGTCGTTAAAATGAAAAATAGAAACAGAAATAGAAAGAGCAGCTCGGAAATACCATTGCATTCGCCTTACCATTTGACGAGCTACTCCACTGCTACAGGAAACAAAAGTTGAAGAGCAACTTGAGCTATAGTAGCCGTCCTGACGCGACGAACAATCTATCGTACTGGAAATTTTGTTTTGCATCATGTTTACTACTGTTCATAGAGGTGTCATAAATGGAAGCTACCACTTGATATACGATTTCAACACAGTGGAAGCACTTCGCACTACTAGTTCTGATGCAGCCGATATGCAACACAATGTTTCTCTGAGGACATACGACCATTTATCCATTTTGGGGAGAATCGGATTCGTGTAATCGACTCACCGCACGCGGCAGTCGCGGACTTGTTGCCTCATTATTGCAGTTCTAGCGTTCTTCATACAGCTCGATTGTATGCTATTGTTTTTGCCATGATTCTACGGTTACCTCTTTTGTGCTGTACTGTGCTGCTCCTGCTTCATTCTGCTACATTCCTTCGTGCGCGACGTCGCCCTCGCCCCGAAGCTACCGTTTTGCCTATACCCCACCNCCCCCCCCCCCCCCCCCCCCCTTCCCCCGCCATTTTAAGTTCCTCTAACCTCATAGCACCGATATATGGTAGTCGGAAACCTTCATTACAATAGTCTCACTCGCCGACACCAGGTTACACGCGCAACGACTTCTGTTGGTCCCGACACGCCTTCCTTCTCATCAGTTTACGGGATAGCCATTTCTCCAGAAACGATGGAGGTCCTCGTGTTTCCTCTCTTGGACCCTTCTCTTCCCCTTCAAGGATAGCGATAAAAAACCAACAAACAGTAAAGAAGTATGCAGGGTGCGCAAAGTGAAGATTGCTAACTAATTTCCTTCAATGCCCTTGTGAACTTGATCTACAGTGTTGGGACCTATGTTGGTTCAACATTGCGAACCAGTGCTAGTTCACGCGACTTTCATCGTTCCACCCCATGGGACAGGAGCGATCACCAGCTCCTGCTACTCCTCACCATGAAAGTTGTGAATATAACCAGCATTCGTGGGAAACTAATGAACAACTTTGCTCATCAACATCAAAAGGCTACACAAAACCCTTGTGGCGGTTAGGTGACGAAACGCTTGGACCCTCCATAGCGTATACTTAATCGGAGGCACATTTCAAAAAAGACAATTGGATAAAGCTACTAATCGTCTTACCTATCTTCAGACAACGCCTTGCTGCACTCAGGAACATTCGCCACGGGTGTGCATTTCCCACTGTCGACGAAGACTTCTCCAACAGCGCATTTACCCAGTTGCGAAACTTCCTCCGTACAGTGTACATACTAAAGTAAAAATGTCCGGATACAATACATAATTACGTCGGCAAGAATGCTTTACCTGATCACTACAGGAATTCAGCGGATAAGTACCATCAGGCTTTCCTTTGCAACTATGAGAGAAGTCAGTGATGAGCCCTCTTATCTCTGAAATCGCACATACAATAACTGTACGAAAGGCAAGTATGGAAAGGCCCATATTCACTTGCAAAAGACTTCAGTGCCAGTGGCGCATATGTAGGCACGAGAAGTGGTGGACGCGTGACTGGTTCACGTTCGACTTCCGGATGACCACCGCACGCCCGAACCCGGAACTTATGATCACACTGAAACAGTTCAACCTTGGTTAGCACTGGTAGAAACCAATTCAGGAACCGGGAGTCCATGTGTTTAGCAGAGGCGGCGCTGATTGGTTGAGAAAGGGGAACGGCTGCGTGGCAACCGGCTCGTGCGCACACCGCAGACGGCTAATTCTGCCGCGCGCGAGGTCTTTGCCTACAGTAGTTAGCATGTTATCGGCTGCAGTCGCAGGATTCCCATCCAGCAGCGGTCCTACCTCGATTGCTGACTTTATCACGAGTACACTACAGTGCAGCAATGGACCCAATCCCTAAAGAGTGCGCGACAACTTTTGACTTATAGACTTGGTTAGATGTCTAGTCACGTGGTATGCCGCTCGAATCGAACGCCTTTAGCCCCCCCCCCCCCCCCCCCTTGCTAGTGCAATTGCTCATAATCCATAGACACGATTTGACTGGTAATCAGTACAGCAAGAACACCGACTGCCTAACATTTCAGGAAATTGTTGACAAACCCAACAGTAACCGCTTAACTCAAACATCAAAGTAACTAGCCTGCTATCCCAAGACATTGACACCAAACGCTTACCGTTTTTCTGTCGACATCATAGAACAGCCCATTTTGGCAGGTGCTCATATGAATAATTCCATTACTGCAGAAGAAGAACGATGACGAACATCCAATCGTATAAGTACCATCCTTACGATTGTGACAAGTTACTTCTGCTCGTGCTACAAAATGTCATATCTGTAGTCACACAACTATACAACAACGTCTGCATGAGGTACCTGCACATCCCGACACGTTACTGTCGAAATCACATTGGTTACTGTCAGGGTTGAATACAAGTCCTCGAGGGCAAGTCTTTATAGTCACTTGGCCATTGTAGCAATGATTAAATTCATTGGAACACGGTGAAGTTGCATATACGCCATTTACACGGCCATCACAGTCATGTTCAACACCAAGACCTAGACGGATCGACTAAGGTTTGAGGGAATTTGGAAGTTGAAGGTGATGAAAAACTTGAAAATGAAAGCGAGTACAAGAAGCCGTACCAACTGCTAACCCTATGAGGGTTAGTAGTAACAAAATCCTCATCTGTGATCGATGGTGAGTGAGGTGGGTGAGTAGCCGGGCTCAGACGGACGGGTAGCAAAGCCCCGGCGAGTGAAATGGTGACACTGAACTTCGGGAAGGATCCATGGGGTCCTCCCATTTTGATCCCTTCAATGGTAAGTACGCGCCAATTTCTGTTGAGGTGAGTAGTGTAAGGAAGGCTGTAGATCTGGCTGGACTTGATCGGAGGAATGAGCCTCTATTAACTCAGCTCCATGAACTAGTTAGCTATTCATTTGGATTGGATATGTGGGCGGGTAAGCCGTTCCAACCCGAGGATAAGGCGGCGTCGAAGGGCCTGGTAAGTGATCAAAACGGTCAGATCGAATTATCGGCAAATTGACAACATCACTGCCGAACAGTGGTAGGCACAATAAGGATTCTATTATCAGTACTTGTTGGACGTATCATTGTAGTAAACAGTAAAATACACATTATTTACAAACAGTATCTCGAGAAACATTTACTTGTAATACTTTCACAGATCGCTTAATCCAATACAAAATGCAAACAATTCAGATATCATTATATAAACTTTCCAACGGAATCTAATGCAAAGCTATTAGTTTCAAAATGAGTTGGAATCCCCACTGCGGAGGAGAAATCGGGAGTGCGCCATGAATGGGAATCGTGACGAGCAGACACATCCAATTACAAACACCATTTTCACATACATACTAGTCAAAGATGGTCTATATTGTTTTGTTTACTCCTTACTGAAGCACCCAAACGTGAATGGCATTCCAGAAGCGAACAGCTGAAATGGATAGCATTTGAGATCCGAAATAATCGATTAGAAATATTTTCAGATCAAATGTCAAAGCAAAAGGGACGCAATCTTAGGACTCACTGGAGTGAATGGCAATTGACTGAGTTGTAACGTTCGGTCTTGTGCAAGTCGTTTACATTTGTAGCGGCGGTTTTGAAACCAAATTTTTACCTGAAAAGATACTGAAATGAGTAACTCTAAATACAGCACCTCAAGGAGCCCTTCGTAAAAGTCAAGCCTGTGGGTGTGGTGCAGTAGGAACGAAATTGACGCGTCGCAGCAAGAGAGATGCCGCGCGCGAATGAATGTTGCCGAATGCTGCAGCGACTAAGAAATTCAGGAACAGAAGAACTAACTGTAGAATCATGCCAGAGTAATAATCGCATAGCGATCGAGCTGTATGAAGAAGCTAGAACTGTTATAACGAGGCAAATGGTCCGCGACAGCCGCGTGCGACGGATCGGTTACACAAAACCGCTCCTACTGCCCGTCTCCCCAAGCCTGTGAGTTGGCAACAAAGCAATGCAACTGAATATTGTGGATCAGGCATTATACGAATAAGAATCACCGTGAACCTATCAAGGAAACCACCACATGAAAATTCTCGAATACAGAAAAAGGTTGTCAAAAGGGGAACTTGCTAGTGGCCTCATCAAGATTTGTAGGTTGAGTACCCCAGTTTGATCACCTAATGCCTTATTAATTCATGTGTTAAACCTTCTGTTGGCGAGCACCATTACCACTTGTAGTGGTTTCAAAGCCGTCAGTTCAACCCATGACTTACACCTTTCCTTAGTCGTAATACGATGCAATCCGGACTCTGTTCAGAGCAAAATTTCGATTTCTTCAAGAATCGAAGAAACTTTTGTGCTACATATCTCTCTTTTTAGCGTATGGGTCGACCCATGCAGTCCCAGTCGCCGCGAGGAAACCAGGTAGTCACGCCCGGGGCTGCCCGATTCGCCGCCGCTCAGGGCGCTATATTTCATACGGTCGAAATGAAGGGTCTTGAAACGACTAACACAGTTTACAAGCACTGATCTAGTTCCAATGCTTCTATGAAAACGGCTTGTCTCGACCCGCAGTCTACTTTTTCACTACCTATTCGAGGTCAACACCAATCATCTTTTCACTTTCTCTCAATGCCGTCTTTAGTGGAGCTCACTATGAGCATAAGAACTCAAATTTCACCTGTGTGGCACTGAGACCAAGACGATTAGCCAGTTCTTCTCGCTCACCGGCAGTCACATAGCGTTGCCTTTTGAACCGTTCCTCCAGTTCATTCACCTATGTAGTGTCATTTTTGAGAGATGAAAAGTCAAAGTAATTTCGTGGAGTGAGAATTTCAAGAATTTGTTACTAAAGGACTGATTCATCTTCTTCATGGAACGTGTTGAAGCATTTTCTATTATTAAGAATCTACTTGTAAAAATGGTCAAACAAGATCACCGACTTCAATGAGTTGCCTCACAATTGACTAATTGGATTTGGGGAAGCAGAAGCACATGGCGTACTCTTACAAAGGTATACTCACTTGACGTTGGGTGAACAGAACTCGTGGTTTCCGCCGTTGCTGTTGCGAACGAAGTGCCACACTGCAATCTTTGTTGGTCTGGGTAGCTTTCATAAACGAATCTGAAATAACGAGACATTCACATGGGTTTTTCTGATTGACAGTGAGAACCAGCCCAAATCAACATTATCTAGGTGTTGCTTGAACTAGCTGGGTCAAGCTGAAGGATGCCAATGATGTTGAATAAGCAGGACTTACTGAAATATGCCATTTGAGCTCCTGCAGCGAACTGGTACTGCATATACGGATTGGTGTCGACAACTGGATCGGATATTGTACATAGATTTGTTGGATTGCCAAGGAATGATGTGCCGCAGTCTTTAAGCTGGAACTGTTGATGACAGTTGTCATCAGGAAGTCCGATGTTTGCCGGATCATCGACGCCAAGAGTAGAAGTACTGGCACACGTTGGCTGTGCAGAGTTCATGGATACTGGCAAACACATCCGGGAAACTTTATCCGATCCGAGAGGAGGGGACAGCCATGACGAGACTGGATGGGAGAAAGGGCGATATAGACGATTCTACGCTGTTTGTTATCCCATTAGAGGCGTCTAAGGCGCTCGATTACCATGTGAACTTGTGACCGGAAGAGATGCTTTGCGGTCGGTATCGGATTGCATTTTAAAGCGTCGCTCATCCGTGGATTAGGCATGTGCCATGCAATTCACGCCTTTAGTGCTGCTTCAGCGTTAGTAAGGATACTATCAATTTGGAAGTAAAGAGTAATTAGCTTAGGACTCAGCTGAGAAGAAACCTAAAAATGCAACTTACTGTGGAGCGTAGATCGACCCAGGACCATTTTATTACTTCTGTCGGTCGTGACTTCGAAGAAGTCAATGGCACTTTATTTTCATGGCACATTCAATTTCCAGTTTCCCTGTCATCATGTACTTTAGTAAGTGCCCTAATTTTCCTATTATATTTTCACTCTGCCAGTTTCTACCAGCCGAATCAGATCCATCATCGTTGAAGAAGTTATATATGCAAACACGAGTTCGAATCCCGGATCGATATTCGCCTAGGCCAACCAAGCATTCCACCTCTCCGGGGTCGGGTAATTGGTACTAGACACGTCTGGGAGGATAAAGGCACTGACTTGAACATTGGCTGGACAACCCAAGTCACTGTTTAGGCCAAATACGCATTCAACACGCTCTACGGTTCTGAATGGAAGTGGAATGCGTGGGCGCATCCCACAGGCGGGGTTGATCAACATCCCATGATTTTATCCTTTTAGACTTTATCATAGTGAAGGAATTACGGAAAACACTAGATGTTCCTAAACGGTGGTCTCATGGCTTACGAGGCTCATGCGTCTATTTCTCCGTGAGGAATGATAGGTGCGGTGCGGTTTCTGGTCCGGGTCAGGTCAACCGGTAACATCTGACCGGGAACTCTTGACCTTCTACCACACAAACCTATTATTCCTATTTCGTTCTTTGTCGAAAACGGACATTTTTTAGGGCTCAATCACTGAAGACGTTGGCATTCATTTCCCTCTCTTCCAGTTCTGGTTTCCATTTAGCATATATGACATTCCTATTCCGTTGTACCCAATCTCTAGCTGTTAGACTTATATTGAATAATTTAATTTCTGCGTAGAAACCTGTCGTGAAGTCACCAATCAGAAGAGGTTGACATAACCTCATAGTGAGGATGTTACCAATTCCCATATATAAGGCGCTAGAAGGTGTTGTCTGCCACTTTAAGTCGACAAGCTCACAGCGACCGGCTGTCGCCAATCGTATCAGGACCTTTCCCCATTGACCCCTCACCTCCCTACTATTCCAAGCAGCCGTTTTTCGTGTTGTAACGAAAACAACTGCACCTGACACCTATCTCTCACTCCACAGGAAATTGGGTTCCATAAGGGGATGTTTTTTTATTTGTCATAATTGTACACAAGCGATACTCTCGCGATTATGCGAAAACGCATCGTACCATGTTGTAAACATCCTCCAACCACATTTACAGTATGCTGTTCAGACCTTTACTGGTAATTTTGCCAACTAACCAGTTTTGTGAAAACAGACCAGGGCAAAACTGTCTTATAAATGGAATATTGAGAAGCCATATTGCTGATCCCTAGGTAATCACCCCTTCATATGTACCCGATGAAATGGGAAATAACTTAAAAATGTGAACCTTTTTTGTTGCTTTTCACTGTCCGCAAACTAGTACTCGATAGGGGTTTACCTCCACATATCACTCAGTCGCAAAATATTTGCACATGTTGCCAAGGTGCCCCAAAAACAATTTCGGTTTTATCGGCCAAGACAAGAACAACTACATAACCCATGGTTCACATCGGAGAGGCCTCGCCATGCCCGGTATCTCCTGGCCCTTTTCTGGACAGCATTTTCAGATATTACTTCCAAAACCTGAAATATTTACTCTAACAGTTAAACCTAATATGTGTTTACCAAAATTATAACTGCATCAAGCTTCACACGTATGTTCAAACAAATCAATTGAGCAAACATTGTGGGCATCAATTCAAATCTCTCATTTCATTCTAAACGATGTTTATATAATTCGATACAAATTGCCAATATTTACAAGTATAAAGGCAAGGAATTGTGATTTGTTTGCAGAGGCCATGTAAAGGGGCCTTTTAGGTTCTGAATTATTTTAGTACTTAAACTCAGGATTCCCATGAAAAGCCGACGAGCTCGCTTGGTACAGTTTCATGTCCACGAATTTCTCAAGAACGATCGCCATTTACTTCAAATATTTCCCGGTTTTTTTATGGTTTTGATTTCTGTGAGAAACTACGTTAGTAGATGTCATGATTGAGAGGGAGAAACTGAATGCAATTGAACTATTCGCTAAATCGTAAAGACTCCACTGTCCGTCCTGCCTGCTCGGCCGTCAATGGGCGTGGTTGTCTCAAAACATCCTACGAACTCTCACCCCGTCTGCTCTCTCTTACGCTTGCATCGCTACGCTTTTCAAGCAGAACGCCAGTGTTCAAAAGCTCAAAGGCTACCTGTGGAACCTGAACTTTCTTCTAAATCAACTATAGAAACGAGGGTCTCAGCTCTTGTGTGGAACGGGATATCACTTTTTCCCTCGTTTTCGGATCAGTCCCCAATTCTACTTCCAAGTTCTCCCACATCTAGCTACGGTATCACAGTCTTCAAGTTCGTTGAAACAACCATAAAGTTGTTTCAGAGAAATCTCCTTTATGTACCGTATCAGATGATTTTAGAAAGGTATCATTATCCTCTACATACTAGAGTAGAAGTTTGATATAATTAGTGTTTTGAAGAGTAGTAGTTTTCCCATGCCCGCTTTTCTGATCTTTAAGTGCATCCGAGAAATTAGCAGAAATCAGTATGATTTGCTTACGAGTGTTCATCATTCAGGCCGAGCTAGGCTTAAAGTATTAGCTTTTTCCACGACAAAATAAGCATGAAGGCTGAGGGCTATGTAGTACCAGGTTAGGTGAAAGAAATGGCGAGCTGTAGGATTTGTAGGGAAGACTTGGAGAGGGGGTGGTTACGGAAATTCTCCCCGAATTCCCACGGCCTGCGACAGTGGTTCCGCGGCGACTTTCCGTATCCTTCCCTTGGGCATTCAAATCTTTCCCTTCATAACGCGCGATCGCGTGCGGATAGCGCGACACGCCGTTCGGGGAGAAGATGCCAGACTCGGAGGGGGTTGAGAGGGGAGACGGGCAGTAGAACGGTTTTGTGTAATCGATCCGCCGCACGCGGCTGTCGCGGACCATTTGCCTCGTTATAACAGTTCTAACGTTCTTCATAGAGCTCAATCGCTATACAGCTGTAATTTTTAGCATGATTCTACTATTAGTTCTATTGTTCCTGTATGTTTTACTTGCGGCTGCATTTTGCTACATTCCCTCGCGCGAGGCGTCTTCTCGCCGCGACGCGACAGTTTCGTTCCTACTGCACCACACCCGGTTGAGGGAAACAGAAATGAACGTTTACAATATGTGAGTCACTATTTTGTGAAACAAACGAAATCATGCTGACTATCGTCTGACGCCTCAACTCCGACAAAGCCTAGCATCGATACCCCGCGTTCGTGACACTGTCCATCCTAAACACTTCTTTAGCTGCCAGAAAAGCTCTCCAGAACTCTTTAGATGCGACACGCATTTTGGGGTCTGTCCGTAAAACCTACGATTGCGAGAAGGGGATTGCTTCAAACCTTCTGAGCGGAAATATTTACAAAAATACAACGGTTAAGACGTGGAGACGTGGCATGGCTCCTTTCAGGAAGGTGACGATCAACTGGATAAGTAAAAATGACGTTTCGTAAGTGATATGATCCGATTCAATTCATATTTTTGTGTTTCGGCTAGAGCAACACCAACTGGACTTCTGCGCGTTGGTCAGCTCAGGGGTCGGTAACACCCCTACACCTGCATGACCTTTAAAATACAATCGTATCTGTGGCCGCATGACCAATGTACGATATCTTCTGGTACAACTGGTAACGTGAAGAGTTAACAACAAAGGAAGCCGCTAACAAAATATGTATCTTAACTTTGGATAAGATCACTCGAAAGGTCGAAGAAGATCTGGGGCCTATTTATAGGCTGTGTTCCAGATGTTTTAGGGCCGAGACACTGCTTCTTTGAGTGTTTGCTTCTGTCCTACACCAAACTTTTCCGTTTCCCTCCTAGTTTTCCTTTTTCCTTTTTTTTAGCCTTGTATAGATCGTTTATAATAGATTCCGTATTTTACAAAATCCGCTGTTATTCTTTATGCTCACATTTTGCTACATTAAATAAGTATTAATTTAAATAGCTAATTAATTATGTAGCTTAGCGCGTTCATTGGTTTATATGTAGTAACAGTGGACCCAAGACAACAGAGCTCTCTCATGCTTGGGGTGGAAACCATGAAGCTGGTTTACCCCTGTTGGTAGTCGCTCCTGGACGGAGTTGGAAACAGGGACGTCAGGAAAGTCGCCCAGAGTCTATTGCCTTGATAAGGCTTAAGTGACGCGATTGTTATATGCACTCAAGTATGAGCTTGTTCCGAAAAGGTCACAGCATCATCTGGAATGTAAACCTTAGATTCCGAAGCGTAGAGCAAGAAACGACCATGAGGAATCACGAAAAGTGGAGGTTTGGATGAACCAGGACCTACCTTAGAAGGTGTAATCAACTTCCCTGATAAAGACTCCGCAAGGGCTACAGTTAGGTAGAAGGCAAGAAATGTGACAAGCCCAGGGTTTTCTTGGGAGTCATGGTGGGGCGTTAAAGGGAGGAGGCTTCGAAGGTTCGGATGTGGCAGGCTCCTGAGAACTCAAGTGAAGCACTCGAAGATAAGGGATGGTAAAGAGAATTTTTTTAAGATCACGTTGTTGATTTGTTTCTGAAAGCTTCTCGAGTAATCTTGGCACCTTGGTAGCATAGCTGTTGCTTAGATAACATAAAGAGTAATTTACTTGTAATAAGAAATACCATGAAAGGTTATAAAAGTATACAGGTGAGTAACAATTCTGGGGAGACGGGCAGTGGGGACGGTTATGGGTAATCGATCCGCCGCACGCAGCTGTCGCGGACCACTTGACTGGTATAACAGCTCTAGCCTTCCCCATACAACTCAATCGCTAGGCGATTATAACTTACGGCATGATTTTACAGCTAGTTCTTTTGTTCCTGAATTTCACACTTGCTGCTGCATTGTTCTACATTCCTTCGCGCGCGGCGTCTCTCGCGGCGACGCGACAAATCCGTTCCTACTGCACCACACCCACAATTCTGCAGTGAATATTGTCAGTGTGAGATATTAGGTATGCAACCACAACCTGCTGCTCATAAAGCGCTTGTTACCTTGGTGTTTTAGGGAGGAACGGTCCTGATGTACCAGTACCTGAGAATTCGAGCGAACCCTAGCTAGGAATTCGAGAATGAGCTAAGTTTGACCTCTCAAATATAGGTTCAACTCGTCAAATCACTTAGTCGGTCCGATTGTTTATACCAATGTAGTGCGCTATCGCAGTTTTGATACGGTCCCTTATCTCAATGAACCCTACCTAGGGCCCATCATGAGAACAGACGTATCTTTGCTCCATTGGGGTGACCCGTTCGGGTGGACTCCATAGTGCAGCTCGGTCGCTATTCACGTGCCGATTTGAAGCCATTTTTTACCCATGGGCATGTGTGACGCGAATTTGCTAGGGCTCCAGCTCCCAATTAACTTTACTACTTTACTTTACTCTTCTGTCGAAACATCGAATAATCCCTGTAATCTGCTTGAATTATTTATTTCGTCAATGTGATGCGGCCAAAGTAAGCATCAGAATGTAAGTAAGCCCCTTTATCAAGTATCTGTTTACTTGATTATTCATATTTGTTTTGATGTATTGTGTTGAAGTAGCACTTTCTTGAACTAGTTTTGCTCTTGTTTGCACTTTAAAAAATTCATCCACTTTTCCATTTTAGGGTACGACCTTTCTCTGCAGATTCGCATCTGATATTTAATTTTCTGGAAGATATTGATTTTTTTCATTTTGACAAATTGCTTTCACTTTCTACTGCACTGGATAAGATTTTTTAAGACTTGAAATAATTTCTTCAATGTAACTCCCACGGTAACTACCTACATAGCTGTTTTGTACTGTTTTTCATTTTGGCTGAGTCATGGAGTAGGGCCAGCATTGGCCGGGGGCAATGAGGCTATCTGAGCCCTGCAGAGCTCCTGGGATTGAGTCCTTCTCAATAGTTTAATCATCACTTGGTTGACTTTTTGGGAGGCTTATGGTGTGATGTTGTCATCAATGGCGCCCAAGCTTCACCCTGTTGACAAAACCGTGCTGAATGTATTTTGGGAACAAAACTGAGGTAGAATGCGTGGTCAATTGATGGATATTTGCCAACTCCACTCACCAATAAATGGGTATTGTCCACGTCATGTAGGCTACATCACTGAGGAAATCTGAGCGGCTACTACCGGGTAAATATTGTATCACCAAAATGAGTAGCTTTACTTACATAACAGAATCGGCTCAGTGATGATGAGATCCACATATGAGGCTCAGAGATTGGGGCACACTTTTCAGGCTTTGCTGTAATAAACTACCCTAACTATGACCGGGTAAAGTTGGTGACGGAAATGTTCCCTTCATACTTATTTACTCATCGCTACAGAGTAGAGTCAATTGTTGCCGTAAACATTTCCCGTGGCTCAGCACGGCACTACTTCTTGGCGATATCCCTATCCCTTGAGTAAGTGGTAAGCCTTCAAATTCTTCTGGAAAAGGCTCTTTCCCTGTTCGAGGTTGACCACCAGTAAGAAACAGAGGACTTTTTTTGTGCAAGGTCATAAACACCTCACGAGAAAGTCTTTGATGAGTCTTTTCGAGTACCGATTTTGAACTAGAAAGCTCTGGAACAGAACTCATGGCAGTGAGGCATCAGCTGACAGGGCTGTATTCATGGACGCGGAACCAAATCAAAACGGCCTGTAATGTTCAGATTTTATGAAAATATCAGTTCACTGTGTCAAATTTTCAATTTTCGCTGGATAAAGTTCGATGGAAATTAGGTCCCCTACTTGTATCACTAACAGTAAATTATTAAATTGAGCCAACTTGTGCATACTACAGCATTTCACTATTAGTCTTACAATCGCCTTCTCTGAAGCAAAGCACCTACGAGGTTTTTCCTTTTTGTTTTTGAAACATACTCCACTGTGCCTACAAGGAAGCAGAATCATCATGTGTAGTTGATGATCGCAAGGGCCCCTCTTATAATGCCTAGCGTCGCCGAAATTGTTGCCAACTATAGAGGAAGGACGTACAAATAGAATGAACTCGAGAAAATTCACTGTCCCTTACAAGGGAAAGCAGGCATCCTGGATAGGCACGGTAGGGACCCTGTTATCGTCTTCAGTCTTGACTGTCTGATAGTTATGTAGTCCAGAAGTACGCTACCGTTTCTTTGCCTGTATTTTCCCGAGCTCACCACGCTACATGAATTACATACGGGACTCAGTTTTGAATATACATAGGGCTGTTTTCAGTTCCACGTCCTTGTTTTGGGTAGAAAGGGTAAACAAAACATTAGCACGTAGGTGCCCAATGCTGGTAGCAAGCGAACCTGCTTCAGCTCTCCACTAATTTATTTATTGATTGCTTATGAAGTCGATCATGATCTTCAAACCGTAATTTGGCTTTGATTGATTGATCGCTTTCAGAATTTGTGTGGTCCGGCCCTGAGAAACTATACACCTGCTTAACTCTCACTCTAGTTGATTTCTAAAATGGAAAACGGAATGGTTATGACAATAGATGAGAAGGCTCGTGTGGATGCGCTTATTCGGAAGTGCTTTCCTGATGTGGAAGACTTTGAACATTCCGTCAGCTATTCATTAGCTTTTCTATCAAATAAGAAGAGTTTCTGGTCGAAAATCGCTCGTGTTTTTCTCCACTGGAAGGACGATAAGCTTTCGGCAAAGTATCCCAGATCTGTTTTCATCAAGGTGAGTTTTGTTCAAGCTTACACCTAGGGCAATGAATTTCATTTGGCATAATCGATATTGCTAATCTTCTAGAAAGACCTCTTATACACATATAATTCTCGTTTAAAGTTTTTTCTTTTATTTTTTTTCTGGGACTGGGAATGGTGCAGCACAGTTAAAGCGCTACCACGCTCCTAACCTTAGGTGACTGAAGGGGATGGGTGGGAGGAATGGATGTTGTCGAGAGCCTTCGAGTGATAAAAAACTTATCCTCTTCTATTTTTTAGTCATTTGACGATGATTAATTTTAGGCTACTGGTTCCATTTATTAAATCTTCATATCACCGTTTACTGTAACATTTATGTCTTCCCAAAGTTTTTCGCCGTTACGGTATGCTTCTTATACCGTAGTTCTTGCACAATTCGAGCTCTTGTGCAACTCCTCAATAGTTTTAGGTCAGCGATTCTTTGGAACTTCATCAGCTGTAGATCTATCAAAGGCGTTTACCCTCATAAAGTTACTGGTTAATGATCTGCAAGCGCTACATTTCCAATCCCACTACGAAGAGCTTCGATCATAGTGCCAGTTTCATGGCTTGAACCATACATATCTCATGTCATTCAGTGCATCAAGAGAAGTACTCCTACATAGCTACTTCAAAGGGAACATTTTTGACTGATTTTTGTTCGAAATGGTATTGTAGGTTTCCTAGTCAGAAGAATCAGAACCTGGTATATTGACATTGGCGCCTAAGATATCGTACTGCGCTATCAGGGTCTCCTTATCTTTTTTTTCTCTGTTTACCACTTTGTGAACTGAAACTTAAAAGCATTCTGTACAAATCACGTCGTTTCGAGACCTAAAACCGTGACTTGACTGTGACTCTTTAAAGGCTCTGGACTCTGAAATACGGAAAACTAACGAAAGGGGTACATTCGTGATGAAGTCCTTCGATAAAATACTTTATGTTCAAATTTATTACTGTATTTGCTGAAGTTTTCTTAATTCAGTGTATTTAACTGTTTTATAGATTCCTCATATTTCTGATAATGTGAAAGGTACCGACAAAAGTGAAAACTATTCTGATGAAAGTGACGCTGCAGCCTTACTCAAACTAACTCAGGTAGTGCATGTTGTTAATTGGATTTGTGTTGTGTGTAAGTAACTAGTTCCACACTTACTGGTCAGTTGTTGCTGTAGTGAGGTTCTAACAGACTGAAAACTTTGAGAGAATGAAAATCTAGTAGTTTCAGTATGAAGTATTGTGGTATGAACGGTATGGGAACGACTCAATACCACATTTTCCGTTTCCGAAGTTTTATGCGGCCGAAACAGTCATTGAGCCGGGAACCGGTATCATTGCTATGGAAGATTTGAGTGAACGTGTGAAGGCAATGGACTCAATTCCGGGATTCTCATACGAGCAGGTACAGTCCTTTCGCAATTTCGCAACATCCTTCAGTTGATTCTAGAATGCTCTTCTCCATAGACTTTATGATTACTCCAAAGGCACGATAAAAATGGTTTCTGAGATTCCCCCGCAGTATGAATTTGAGGCCCCCGCGTACACCATATCTGGCACTATTAGGACGGAAAACGGCCTAGGTAGGGAGTTGTAAAGGCTAAAAGATTGGCCCGTGTGTACATTCGGACGAGATTCACCGGCATTTCAGAGGCTGCACCGACCACAAGGGACCTATGTAGGAAGATCAAACAACTTGTCGTGACCCATAGCGACAATGAAAGACAGTTCTGTACAGTTCTGGCTTGATGTAGTCAGCTCTGCGCGATTGCAGTAACTGAAATCTCGTCCGAATACCCTTTCCATGTTATTTCCGTTATGGCAATCTCGTCCAACCTCTATTTTCCCTACTTTTGAGGGACCATATTTCTCTCAAATCAGAGGATTTTCTCGCTTCCTTCACTACAAATGAACTATTCCCAATCTGTACTCCCTCTTTTCGACCAAAAATGGGTAACTCAAAATTATCTTGAACTGTGCCTTTTAAGTCAGTATTAGTAAGTACTTTAGTGTTAGTAAGTTTTTAACGTTTTTTTTTCAAGGACAGACTTATAATGGCCTAAAATTACTTAGTTAAGGTGGAAAGGCTCATGGATGCTTTGGCTGGTTTTCATTACCATTTTATATCAAAAAAAGATCAGTCATGGGTGACCGAGTTCAATCGAGTTGCGGAAATTGAACCAGAATTCCAAGATCTCCAGGTTTGTTTTCGGGTAATTAATGAAAGAGTAAATATTGCATCCTAATACAAAGTTTTAATAACATATAGCATATCATTCCACTCGAAGCGCCAGGTTGTAAAACTTTTTTTTGTTAAGTAAAGTTAGAGATGGAGTAAAGTTTACTTTTTCAGTTTGAGACTGCCCTGAAATTTGAAAGTATTTGTCCCGAAAAGTTTGCTGGGAGAATAAGAGCAAAGGAGGAACATTTCAGTGTTGAGGCAGGATACAACGCTCACTACTCCTACAAAGAACTTGGTATGTTTTGATTTTTTTTGGCTCTGTTTTTTCTTTTTTCATAAAATTTTGTATTACAGCGATCTAACAGTGTCTTATTTTCAATTTATCCCCCCGGAAAAGAAGACAAGCTAGCTACTTTTTAAGGGTTCACTACTGTAATCTGCGAGAGCAGTTTTCTGCAAACTTTTTTGTTTTTTTTTTTAAGTTGTTGACACTTTTGCCACAGAGTTTCTATTTTTGTATCGTCTAGCACACCCTTGAGTGTACTTGACTGAATAAATAAATAAATATATAAGTAAGTGAATAAATAAACTTCAGATGTGCCTCCGGTTTTAGTGCACTTCGATTTGAACCCCTCCAATATATTATGGAGCTCAAAATCAGCAAACACGAATGAGGTAGGTGAATTAATATAGAAATGTGGTGAAAATAAAACAGTCTAGTCCTTTCCGTATTATCATCTCTGTGACCCAAATCGATAATTAAGTAGTAACTTTGTATTGCACATCCTCTTCAATTATATTTCAACTATCGCGGCCATACCAGCGGGGGGAAAAGGGTATTGTAAAACTTAAAGGCACAGTTCACGATAATTTTGAGGTACCTTTTTTATTCGAAAAGCGGAAGTATAGATTGGGAATAGTTCATCAGTAGTGAAGAAAGCGAGAAAGTTCGCTGTTTTTGCGAAGAATAGTTCTCATTAGAAGTAGGGAAAATATAGGTTGGACGAGATTGCCATGATGGAAACAACATGGAAGAGGTACTCGGACAAGATTTCAGTTATTGCAATTGCACAAAGAGCTAGCCACATCAAACCAGAACTGTACAGAACTGTCTCTCACTGTCGCTATGAGACATGACAAGTTGTTTAAACTTCCTACATGGGTTCCTTTGCGATTGCTGCAGCCTCTACAATGCCGGTGAAACTCGCCCGAAGATACACACGAGCCAATCTTTGAACCATTATTACTCCCTAACGACCTTTTAGTGCCAGATATGGTATACGCGGGGGCCTCAAATCCTTCCTGTGGGAGAATCTCAGAAACCATTTTTATTGTAAACTGTACCTTTGAACTGCAGACAACACGTCTTAATTCGGTGGACTTTGCTATGACAGCAATGCTCAACCGAGTAGTATGTACGAGTTGTCTGCGATATTTGGTTCGGTGCTGTAGTAAGTGCTGCCCTCTCTTTGAGTAATGAGCCAGTCATGAAACCCTGTGGTTGGCGGACTTTGCGATGCTTAGTCAGTGGGGTAACCCATAATACAAAATATTTTCATTCAGAAACACAAAAGCCGAATACCATTTCTTAGCGTCAATATCTCTTAGTAACAGGGTTTAGCCTTGTTTTGAATTGTCGCCACTTTTTTTATCTATGGCATATTCCGCCGTCACCATGGTCTCTAAGGGATCCTTCTTGATTATATTATATCATGTAGCCATTGCAAAGAAGAGCTTATGTGGAGTATGAATATCAGATTCTGTTGTACTGTAGAATTGCGGGACTTTATTGAGCCACAATGTATTTAGAGACCTCATTGTAATTCTTGAAAAGCCTAACTTCTCCGTCACATGTTCTCTCGATGATTCATAGATTTTTCATTCAGCTTGTCGCAATCATCGACTTCCAATTGCTGCATACTGGCAACTTCGCTGAGGATATTGTTCGAGTTCTGATTATTTCATTGTCACGTCACGATCGCTGTAGTATGACTGAAAGGTAGTGGGTTGTTCTTTTTTTTTACAAATTTGCAAAAGTGAGTCCGTAGTAATCATAATGTGTGTGTTTTCCATGCCAGTACTTTTCAGTTTTCGTTTTTCCCTAGGAACCCTCCTTAGTGCCTTTCTTTTTCCATTAGGTAGAAAATGTTTTCTTCTATCTAACCCAATGAATCCCTTTGGACTTTTGAACAACTTCGTCAGATTATTGAGATTGCTGGAGCACTGGATGTAAAGGGTTAAAATGATCCCATGTTCTCAAGAAAGCATCTCGTCATCTTTTTCATGTTTACCAACATGGTAATGGAATTGAATTTTTGAGGATAGAACTTACTTGGTCACTATTGTTTGATCCAAAACGGCTACAAGATATTACTAAACAGTAAAAGCCGTGATTAAAAAACCATTCATGTGTATCCGTCATTGAAAATCTCGCATGTAAGTCCTCGTCTTCGGGAATGTACAAGTAGTGCAATCCTACGGTGCCCTTACTTGAAGGCACCGTTTATGATAAATTTGGGGTACCCTTTTTGACGAGAATTCGTAGAACTACTCTAGAATAAAGCGATAACAACGAAAAAAGCGCAAAAAACGATGATCAAAAAGAAATAGAAAGGGTCAAAAAAGAGCTGGAAAGGGAGGTTGGACGAGTTTAACATTGGAAGAACGGCGGTTAAGGGAGTGTTCGGGCGAGTGCACGAAGGCGACGCAATGTCTGCAATAGCAGACAACACACCCAAGCAGACACATCGCTCCAATGCGAATGTGCCTCCCGTCCCCTACTGTTCCTGTCCTTATTGTGCCCTATCCAGACCGTTTTCCGACCTCATTCCTGCACAAATGGTATCAGAGGGGGCGTCGAATTCAAACCATGTGCAGATCTCCGAAACCATTTTTTCGTGCCTTTAAAAGCACGGTTCACGATAGAAATGGTTACTGAGTTCTTCCCCTAGGAATACTCAATGGCCCCCATGGGTATTGGAAAGGACCCTCTCCCGCCTAAAACTCGACGGTTAAGGCATAGCGGGAGCCCTGTTGCTGTCTCGATTCGCTTTCCCGCCTCTCGATCTAGGTCACGTCAGACGAGTGTCGAGGCAATACAGATTGCAACTATTCGTTCTAGGACCCACACACAATCAGCTGATCGCCGAGTGATGATGAATCTGCACTTTTCAGGTTTCTAAAGCGTTATCATGACACCCTTACACGTTTGTCCAATGGAAAACCACCGTTTACCTTGAACAAGGTAAATATCTTCAACTTCTGTTCATGACACAGCTACAACAAAATTTTATAGGTGTATGAGGCATATGATCGAATCTTCCTGTACGCCTGTAACTTCGCATTATTTGGCCTCTCTATCTATCACGATATGTGTGAGGATCTCGAAAAGGATGAAGTCAGAAGGGTCAAATTCCAAAATGAACTTATCGATCGAGCCTATGGAGTTGTGATTGACGCTGAACGACTGCTATTCTCGCAAAGTACTTAAGAACTCATTTGATTCCTTGCTGTACATAGACGATCAAGAAGTGTCATTTGTCTTTCGTTTTGTAGATCCCACTCAGAGCAGGTTCTTGTTCACTTCAGAAATCCATTGCCGTCATTTTTTTAATCGTATTATTTTCATTGATTGAATTGTAAAAATCCCAGTATGAAAGGAGCTTAATTTTGATAATTTCACCTTGACCGATCGGACCTCTATTAGCTAGATGGGCAGAGGGTTGCTCGATTACCCGGGCGAGTTATCCTGCTCGCAAACCGCGTTGAATGAGCGGCGCGATGGGAGGGACGCCCCAAACGACCGCCACCCTTGGAAAACGGACGAGTATTACCGAGCGGAAATCATCAAAGGGCTGCTTTCATAATCCGGCGGCCGGCCCGCGAGCGAGCAAGCGCGCAAGTGCGCCGGCCGGGGGCGGTACTTGGCACTTGTTTACAACTGAATCTTGATCGATTCCGCAGTCCGAGTAGTCCGCCCGGTCGGCGCGCTCGCTCGCGGGCCGGTCGGCGGACTATAGAAGTGGCCAGGGCCTCTTCCGCTGCATGCGTGCGGCAACGTAACGGTTCTGGTTCTGTACCTCCACTTCTCCAGCATTGGAGCGCAGCATAGTTTGCTCACCATTCTCAGTTTCAGAATTGTACCACGTGTTCCCTAGCTGACCGTCAACAGCCCCATGCCCTTGCCTGGAGCCCCTTTTCCACGCGTTAAATATGTGACGGGCAGATATGGGTGCTAAGTGGGTTGGGGGGTGCCACGCGGCGGCGCGGCACCCTTTCTCGTTTGGCGCCTATCCAGCGAGATAGTAGTGGGCCTGAGTCTGGGAAGGAATGGTGAGGTCTTACTGATGTGTTTCACGATTTAGAACAAACTAACTCTTGACACATGTTGATATGCTTGCACATTATGAATACTCTTCTTCTGAGCCAATAAAACCCTATTTTTAAGAAGGGGAGGGGCTCCGGGGTGGGTGAGATGGTTATCTCGTGCAAAAAGCTGAGATGAGATAAGAGTTGAACGTCCAATTGACTCACCCACCGCGGTGCCCCCCCCCCCCC